>PVLA01001279.1:239241-380148 GCA_004027455.1 Hydrochoerus hydrochaeris | reverse complement strand
TTGCTGTATATTTCCCTCATAAGACTGCTTTCATTGCATCCCACAGATTACAGTATGTTGTTTCTATATTTTCATTGAATTGTAGGTATTGTTTTATTTCTTCTTTAATTTCATCTGTAGCCCACTGGTTTTTCAAAAGGCTGTTATTTAATTTCCATGTATTTATGTAGGTTTTACAATTTCTTTTGCCATTAATTTCTAGTTTCAGTTTACTATGGTCAGATATTATGCATGGTATGATTTCAATACCTTTGCATTTACTTAAGAATGTTTTATAGGATAATATATGGTCTGTTTTGGAGAATGTCCCATGTGAGGCTGAGAAGAATATATATTCTGATGTGGTTGGGTGGAGCACTCTGTAAACATGTACTAAGTCCAGTTGCTCACAGGTATGATTCAGTTCTGTTATTTGCTTGCTAACTTTTTGTCTAGTTGATCTATCTCTTTGTGACAATGGGCTGTAATTGTGTTCTTGTGTATTTGGTTTTTCATGTCCATTAGTATCTGTCTTATATAGTTGGGTGCTCCTGTATTTGGTGCATATATATTTATAATTGTTAGTTCTTCCTCTTAAATTTTACCACTAACAAGTGTATAGTGACCTTCTCTATCACTTTTAATCATTTTAGGTTTGAAGTTCAAGTTGTCTGCGAATAGAATAGTTATCCCTGTTTTTTTCTGGGTTCCTGTTGCATGGAATACTGTTTTCCATCCTTTGACTTTTAATCTATGAGTTTCCTTTTGGGTCAGATGTGTTTCTTGTATACAGCATATTGTGGGGTTGTGTTTCTTGATCCATTTTGTCATTCTATTTCTTTTTATAGGTGAATTGAGTTCATTTATATTTATGGATATCGCTGATATGTACTGGCTCGACTTTGTCATGTTATGTTCCAGTTGTTTCTTTCTGCTTTTGCTCTTATTTCATTGCTTATCCTACCTGGCAGTTTCTTTCTCTTGTTGTTTTGGCAATTGTGGTCATTTTTATCTCTGTCTAGTATGTCTTTCAGTACTCTTTCTAGGGTTCCCTGCTGGACATGCATTTCTTCATTTGTTCTTTGTCATGAAAGTATCTTTTTTCTCCATTAAATTTGAATGAAAGTTTTGCTGGGTACATCAGTCTGGGTTGAAGTTTGTTTTCTTTCAGGGCTTGAAATACCTCACTCCAAGCTCTTCTTGACTTGAGGATTTGTGCTGAGATGTCTGCCATGAATCTAATGGGCTTTCCTTGATAGGTGAGTTGTGTCTTTTCTCTGACAGATTTTAATATTCTGTTTCTATGCTGTATGTCTGCAAGCTTAATTATTATGTGTCTGGGTGTGGACTTATGTTGGTTGTGATTGTTTGGTGTTGTATATGCCTCACTTATCTGCATATCAGATTCTTTCCCCTTGTTTGGGAAATTTTCTGCAATTATTTCTGTATGTACTTTATGTATGTCATTTGACTGGACTCCTGTATCTTTGTTAATGCTCATTATTCTTATATTGTTGCTCTTGGCATCATCATGACACTTCTGGATTGTCATTTCATGCTGCTTTGTTATTTTTAAAAGTTCTATCCTTTCCTGATCACTAAATGTGATCCTGTCCTCAATGTCTGAAATCCTATCCTCAGCTTCCTTTAGGCAGTTTTGCATACTTTCAATAGAACTTTTTGTTTCTTGGATGTCTCTTTGAGTTTGTTTCATGAAATCTGCTTCTTTTCTATATTGTTCATTCAAAGTTTCAATCAGTTTCCCATGCTCATGTACTTTTTTCTCTAGTTCTTCTTTAGCTGCATTCAACAACTCCTTTACTAAAGTTGTTATTTCTATCTTTACCTGGGAGACTACTTCTAATTTGATTTCCTCTATAGCCTGTTGCAGTTTTTTTTTATTTCACTGGCTCTCTTTTCAGAGATTCCCAGTGTGTTACTTTCGTGGTCCTTTATTTCAATATCTCCTATACTTGCTTCTCGTGAACTTTATGTTTGCGACTGCATTTTCCTTTTTTGTTTTTTCATTTTCACTCTGCCTTGTGTTTTCTATGTGTAGGAGGGGATCACACACACTCTTTTCAGACACACCAAAGTTTTACAGTTAGTTGGAGGGTGTTTTCCTACTGGCCCTATTTATCCCCTGTACACCTCTGTTTCAGGTGTATACTCACCTCACTGATACAGTTAATCCACTGTAGTCCAAAATTCACCACCTAGGAGCAAAGTTCCAAATTTTATCACACTAGCTGGAGCCTTCTGAGATTTCATGATGTTCCTGGTGGCAGGGTGGGCCCTAGGTGGTGGTTTGGGGCAGCCTACCCCTGAGGTGGGCTTGTGCTGAGTTCCGGTGGCAGGGCAGGCCCTCAGTGGTGGTTTGGGGCAGCCTACCCCACTGGTGATAAGATTTTATATAATTTCTTCATTAGTGTGGGTTGGAGTCTTAAGTATAAGGCATCATTTCTGAGGTAGCCAGTCTTCATTTGAGCAGTTTTGATACACTGAGTTAAAGAGACCCCTAAAGTCATGAAAACAATTAATGATGAATGTAAATATTATGTAATTTAAACATATAGTGGTGCAATACATATTTTGAAAGCAGCAATCTTACTCATCCTCTGAATATATAGTGTATTTCACATTGCTCATTGAATTTTAAAGCCTTTTCTCCCTGTAGCTCTTTCATGGTGTTTTGGCCTAAATTCTTTAACTCAGTATGTCCATAGGGAGCCCTCTGACCCCCTCACCCCTGCCCACCTGTTCCCCTCTCTGCACACTGTCATCTGGGCTCTGCTTTCTAGGCCAGGCACAGCTTGTCTGAATTTTGGCCCAGGCTAAAGCTGGTTCAGCCCCAAGGACACCTGCTCTTCACCTTATGTCTCCCCAGCCTCAGTGTCATAGTGAGGATCAGGGAGCAGTGTGGAGCTTTGGAATCAGCTCAAGGCAGATCCAAAATCCCTGCTTCCTACATGCCTGAGAAACACACCAGACTCCACTGAGAAATGGTGAATTTGTCAAAGCATCCGCTGAGTGGTGGAAATGTTGCAGAACACGTGGAGGGACTCAGTGAAGGGCAGCGTGGGTCTCATGGCTACAGCTAACGATGGAGTAACATCAGTTCTGGTCTTGTTCTTGGAAAACCCTGACTTCAGCAAGGATCACAATGGAGCCCAGCACTCTGAAGCTCAGGAGAGGACAGAGGCCCCAATGCTGGTTTATCCCTGAGACAGTGGTGAGGGATTTCACCATCCTCCCTTCACTGTACTGGACAAATCTCTTCCTCATCAGAGCATGAACCCCAGACCCTCCAGGGTGCCCAGGGCAGGGTGAGCCTCTCTCAGTCCAAGTCCATTTCTCAGAAAATTCCTTTGTGACCTCAATGAGCAACAAAACATGCAGTTACCAGAGTCTCCAATGCCAGGTAAAGAATTATGAACCCTCATCTATTTTCTTTACTTCATTCTGAACATGGATTACGCCATGATGCGTGCAGTGCCCTGATGCTGTTCAGGAAAAAACATGCTGTGTCCCCAAGAGACCTGCATGAGACAAGGCAAAACCACTTCCCATGTTTTCATTCATAAGTTATCTGAATGTAAACAGAAAACTTTTTTTTTTTTTTGGTATTGGGGATTGAACTCACAACCTCATGCTTACCAGGTAGGAGCTTAAGCCACTGAGCTAAATCCCCAGCGTAAACAGATAACTTGTTGTCCTCAAATTAGTGGGTAAAGATTTCTACTTTAGTTTTCCTAGTGAAATATTGAAAAATGGTTCACAACTACAAAATTTCCTTGTACTAAAAATATTTTCATTAGTCTTTACTTCAATTCTCGCCAGCCTAACCCAGAAAATCAAAATTAGGTGCCTTAAAAACAGGATCAGTGATATCTCAGTGATCTGCAGACAAATCTTTTGTCTTAATTCAAAGAAGAGTAGTGAAGCTACTATGTTATTGTTAAGGGCCTCATTTAGTTTTTAGGCACATTATCACTGTATGCATGATATGAGGTCTGAATGAGTTTCCAGAAACTTCAATCTATATTGAAAGAAAAGGTTTAAATTGAGGAGATCATGTGTAGAAGTGAAGGTGAACTTTGAGTTCAAATTCTTGATTATGATATAGAAGTGTCATATGTGCAATGGAGCATTTAAAAAACATTTCTTGTTTTTCTTTCCAAAATACCTATAATTATCTTTCATGGTGAAACTCAGAACAGGCATCATTCTATCCAGCTTGTCTTCTGTTCAGAACAGCAGTGTCATAGAACATAGAATGTGATAGTCAAGGAGGCAGCCTGGGATTTACATGACAACAGCAAGGTGACAATAGAAGATCTCTGTGTACCTGGGGACCAGACTGCAGGGCAGGGAACAAAAAAGGGCAAGAGCTGTGTTGTCTCAGCACTCAGGATGTAAGAACCAAAACCAGCGAGGATGTAGAGAACCGGGCTGGGGCTCTGGACTGAAACAGGCTGAGTGACAAGGACCTCTGATCTCATGAAGATGGGATCTCACTTTGGCAACCTTCCAACACTTTATTTGAAACAATTGCTCCATTGTTAAACACAACTGCAATTTCAGAAAATTGGTCCTGAGAGACTGTGAAAGTATAAGAGCAAACCTTACTCTTTCCCCTCATATCAAAGAACACATTCAAAATTATTATTCAAGCTCTAGTCTCTGATACCCGTCTGGAGCTGTGGGAGCTCACAGTCCTAGGTCAGGTCTGGAGTGGAGAAGGCAGAGCTCTGGTAAGAGCTTGCTGAGGTATCAGTGAGGTAAAATGGCCCCAGGTGGAGCTGGTGATACCAAGTGACTGCTATGTAGTAATGGTGTTTTTCCACAGGTGTGATGTCCTTGGTGCAGCTACAGCAGTGTGGAGGAGTCCTAGTGACATCCTCACAGTCCTGCCCCTTATCTGCTCTGTCCTTGGATTCTCCACACTTATTGGTGCCCCTGGATCTGCCAAACCTCAGGGAAGAGGCTGGAGTGGATGGAGAAATAGATGATGAGGCCATCAGGAAGGACAACCAGTCTCTCCCTAGAGAGGCTGCATTTCCATCTACAGAGACACAGCCAGTAACAAGGTCTCCTGCAACTGATCTCTGTCACCACTGAGAAACACACAGAGGTGCCTTCAATTTCAGCCTTGACCCAAAATTTCCTGCAAAGATGTTTGGTACCAGCAGGGGGTGCCCAGAATACATGGAGCCCAGAAATCAAATTAGAGAGGTTGAAAAAAATTGAAGCATTGTTTCTCTACTTGATTGTTGTCTCTCCCAAGATACCAGGTACCAAATTTCCAGGGAAATTCTCAGTGTCTAATCCTGCAATGTTGTGTGTACATGGATGTAGACATTTTGTTTTTTAACATCTACCTCATGATAAGATACATTTAGTAGTTTTGAATGAAATCCTTGTTTACACCTCAGGCAAGGATACAGCTTAACACATTCTTTGGTCTAGAAATCCTCACTGATTCCTGGCCACCTGTTAAGTGCACATCTGCCATCCACCATCAGGTGCATCTCCTCGTCATCCTGTTCTGGTGCATGCAAACCCCTGTGCTCAGAATGTTTGGGTAACAATCTCTCTGTTGATAAGTTTGTCCTCACATGGCTGGAGGTATTTTTCCATGCTCTGAGGCACTGACAGTGGATACGGAGCACCCCAAATGAGAATGTTCACCTGCAGAGTTAGCTGTACCCTCCCTGCCACCCCCATGCTCTTTTGCTTCCTGCCTGCCTCCTTGTCTCATCCTCATCCTATCCCTGCTCCTCACCATTGTGACTGTGGAACCTGGTCCATGTGCACTTGGCCACACTGCTCTGTGCTTATGATCAACACTGGGCAGAAATAATCCAAACACTGTCTCCTACAGCACATGCATGGGAGAGGACTACTGTCACTTCAGGGTGACTCAAAATACGAGAAGATTTAAATTCATCGTGTATGTTGTAGTCTGTTCTAATTTATGAGGAAAATTAACCAGACAAACATTTTAGCAATTACGAAGCTGATGAAGAGGATCTTCCAGGATTCCTGACCCCGTATGAAGCTGCAGATGCAGCCTCGGGCAGTGCGTGCATTGAGCACAGGCAGAGCATTGCGGGGCCCTGTGCTGTGGGTCCGAGGTTTGCAGTGTGTGAAAGGCTCCTCCTCATAACAGTGTGGGCTCTGCTTTCCCTCACTGGGTTCTGCTCTTTGCTGACAATGACCACACTTGTGCTTGTAAAAAAATTCTCTGTGTGGTGGACCAAATAGCAGCGGCAGTGGTCTCCTTCTCTGTCCCATTAGAAAAGCAGTTGGGGTTGTATGTGTTTCCTGGTGAGGATCCTAACCAGGAGCCCAGCTGGGGAGAGCTGCAGGACTCAGGCCTTTGGTGGGACACATAGAATTCAATGCTTTCTCACTTTTTCATTTTCCCTTAGAATCATTATGCAGGGTTTACTCCAAAGAATACATGATGACTTCTCAGTGTTAGCTCCACAATTTGTATTATTCATGATCTGTGACTTATGGGGCATAGGAAAGCTGAGTAACTTAATGTAGTGCACAGATTCAGGTGCAGACCTGAAGGACCCAGGGTATGGAACTGTGAGCACACAGCTCTGCCCGGAGCCCCTGCCTTACCCTCCTGTCTGCACCTTTCATTCTGCAGAGCTCTTGGCTTGTCCACAAATTCTCATTACATGTTGCCTACCAATGTTTGCAGGGAGCAATAAAATAATTCTTGTTTCATAGAGACATTATCAGTATTCTTCATGTTCATCTGGAAGGAAACATCAAAGACTTTCAAGAAAGTCTGCTGAAAGGAGGCCACATCTGACCACTTTGGCTTGGTCCAGAAGTTATACACTTCTGAACAGTGAGTGACACGTCTTCAACACTCTTGAATGGGATGAGCTCTGTTAGCGTGTTTAGTAAGGAACTGATCAAATGGATCTCAGCTGTCTATTGCTCAGGAATATCAGTATCAAGTTTAAATGAATGCTGAAGATGTTATAGGTGGAAAAGAAATATAGAACTTGAAAGGAAAAAAAAGGGGAAGTCAATGTGGTCTGTAACTAAATTTCTAAGAGTGACTAGAAGAAGAAGATGGAGCCACAGAACAGGGGTGCTGCTTCAGATGCACATTGCCAGCAAGTGGAAGTCTGAAGAAATAGAATCACAATACCAAGCCTAGCATGAATTTTGAAATGAAACTCATTTTCACAAAAGAAAAAAAGCAAATCCATGTTTTGAGCCATGCACTCTGATACAACTCTCTAATAGTGGCCTTCAGCAAGATGAGGGCAGAGGATCATCATACATTTGAGCATTGCTTTGGCTACCTGGTGAGTTCAAGGTCAGCCTCAGCCTCAGTACCTGGACTACAAAGTGATGCTGTCATGGAAAAACTGAACCATCATGTAAAATGATGGATGCAATGTGATTAGCAAGTGCAGCTTCAGGTTGAATTTTAGCGGTGCTTTTATTGTGTGCAAAATGTACATAATAATTATTCCTAAATGAATAAATAGCAGGAGATAGACATTTTATATTTATAAAGAACCTTCAGAAAACAAGAGGAGAAGCTGGACTTAGAGTGGGAATAGTCAGTAGCTGCACAAGGTCATGTGAGACAAGTCTTTCACACAGGCATCTTTCTTCCCCAATGATCCAAAATATCTCTGTGAGGAAATAATAGAACTTGCATCCTTATTTCCGCTTCTTGCTGGATCACTTTAACTGAGACTTGGATAACAAGATGTCTTACAGCAGGTGGCAAATGAATTACTCTAGACAGCAAAAATGACGGTGAAGCAAGCTCTGAAGAAGCCTGGATGGAACCGATAGAGAGAGACCAAGGAGACAAAGAGGGACCTGTGCTCGTGTTCGTCCTGCAGCGGTAGCAACACAGCCTGGACAGGAAGAGACTGGGCTGGGGTACGAGTATGGAGAAGAGGCTGATGGGAGCTGGTCTGTAACTAAGATGGTGGTTGTCCTGCTTCCATTGTTCCTGTGAAATCAACTTTCCACCTATCACAGATTCTAACCCAAATAGTATTCAGGGTGAGAGGTTGCTCTCAGAAACGCAGAGGTCTAGAAATGTCTTGAACTCAGTTTCTCTTCATATTGGAAGTGTGCAGCTCACATGCAAATTGACCCTCCACCACTAGATTCAAAATCTGCTCATGGGCTGTGGAAGCTCAGAGCTCCATCCCCAGACAGGGCTGAGGTCTCTCAGGAAGGCAGCAGTGTGGTCTAAAGATGAGACTGCTGGGTCTTCTCCTGTGTCTGGTGACAGGTCCTCATGGTGAGTGTCCTCACTGTGGGATTTGGGTCCATGGAAAGGTTTGGGAATGTGGTGTCTGACAGGGAGGTTTTTATTCTCCCCAGGTGTCCTGTCCCAGGTGCAGCTGCAGGAGTCTGGACCTGGCCTGGTGGAGCCCTCACAGACCCTGACCCTCACCTGCTCAGTCTCTGGATTCTCCATCACAACCAGTAATAGCTGGTGGAACTGGATCCGTCAGCCTCCAGGAAAGAGCCTGGAGTGGATGGGGGACATAAGCAACAGTGGTAGCACTAGCTACAACCCGTCCTTCCAGAGCCGCATCTCCATCTCCAGAGACACAGGCAAGAACCAGTTCTCTGTGCAGCTGAACTCTGTCACCACAGAGGACACAGCCACCTATTACTGTGCAAGACACACAGTGGTTTCCATACAGTTGTGAGCCCAGACATAAACCTCCCTGCAGGGAAACTGATGAGCAGCAGGTGGCGCTAGGCACACACTGCAGTGGGGAACCAGCTTCTCAGCCCTGTGGTGACAGCATGGAGGGTTTTCTCCCCACGTCATCAGCATCTCCATCACTAGGCCATGCACAAAGATCCCAGGGGTCTTTACATGGCTGATTCCAAAGGATTATTTTTCCTTGAATCTGGCGTTTGTTCCTCCATCTTTTTCCTCATAGATTGCACAATAAATTTTTAATGAAAGCATTTTTCACAGCTCATCTGATGACACAGCCTCATTCATGTTTAGGTGCAGAACTATTTATCTGTGGAAATTACTTCTATTGACAGCAAGTCTGCCCTACACCCTTAGAGGCATCCACAGAGTGTTTTCTTCTGAGGTCCCTTCCTAGTTCTTCTTCAACCAAAGCCCTTTTCTCTGAATGGCTGGACATCACAGTGTACATTGACCTGAGTGCTCAGGTCAATGTACTAGAGCTGCTACTTTCCCCACCCGGGGGTAGAGGGAAGTGCCTTGGGGAGGGTGGTGGATACCTCTGTGGAGGATCCTCTGTGGATCTTATTGGTGGAGACTGTCATGCTGTCACACATCCTAGAATCTTATGGCACTTTATGAGTAATATTTGTCTGGAGCTACATGTGAATAGTACTAAGTCTCAGAAATTCTGATGCAATATCTCAAACATTCTGTCTATCTGTATTACAAAGTAGATTTGCTATATTCACAGTACTCTCAGTAAAATTTGGACATCTACAAAATCTTGTCTCAGCATTTTGGGGGCACTGTCCTCCACTTCTTGCTCATCTATCAGTTGGCCTTGGAAAAGTGAGTGGAATGGCCATGCATCCGTGAAAGATCAAGATATCCAAAGTAGAGTGAATACCAGAGAGAAGACCAAGGTCTTCGCAGCTTGGCACTAGGACGTCAGCTCTCTTTGTGTTCTCCTGAGTCCCTGAGGACCAGCCTGCATCAAGGAGGACTGATTCCCATCTTGTGTGAATTGAGTGAGATCCTTGGGATCACAATGATTGGGGGCACTGGAAATGCTGTTGAGAAGATTCCCTGAGAGGCTCAGAACAAGACACACTCTACAAGACCACTCCCAGGTGATTTATTTCCTCAAGACAACCAGCTGAGAGCACTGCACTGGGGAGGCTTTCCTTATTCTCAAAAACTTTATCTTGTACTTAAAACACAGCTGAGCAGTTTGCATCTTGACTATTTAATATAGCAGAGGAAAATTTCACATTCACTCAGCAAACCTGAAACTTATGCAATGTAATATTTATTTTGAATCCTAGAAATGGTAAAAATATCCTTCAAATGTAGAGCAGGTGTACAAACTCAAATAGGCTCAAAAACTACTCATTTTCTGTAAAAACAATATTTCTGCCTTTGCATGTCTAAAAACTTATAAAATTTATGACACCTGTTGTTTCTGAGACAATTTTTGCCCAAATCAGTGAAATGACAGCTTGAACTGTGGGCCCCAAAATCTCAGCATGCTACTTTTAAAAAGAGCCAATGGAGAGTGAAAATTCATGGAAACTAGGAACCTGAACCGTATGTGTGTTCATGCACATACACTGCCATCTCAGGTGTGTGTCACGCACATGCTCCTATGCACATGTGCTACGTGTACTTCACAGTGCTTTATCCTAGGGACCATGTCCTGTTTTTCATATTTCAAAACCATCTTTCTTCTGCAAACACACACAGCTCCCTGGCTTGTTTCCCCACTGCCTGTGCTGTCCAGGAGAGGGAGATCCTAGGCCTCAAGCAATGATCCTCTAGGTCAGCACTGAGCTCTTCAGGGCCTCAGTCAGCATCCTCCACCCAGAGGCAGATCCCGAAACTTTCTCATCCTCTGTCTCATTCGGACCTTCCTAAACAAGAGTGCACCCTACATGCAAATGCTTCACAAATTATCAGATACATTCCTATTGAATATTGGCTTAAATTCCACTTGTAACTCTATATTTAAGATGTTGCCAGGGATTCTAAAGTCTGCAAGGGATCATGCTGTCTCTTCTCTTTCTCTCTCTGGCAGAAGTTCCAAAATGTAAGTGCTGGAAATTTCAGTGAGGATGATGTGGAGATGCTGCCTTTGGGCTCAGGGCTCACTGTGTTCTCTCACTGTCCTGTCGCAGGTGCAGCTGCAAAAACCAGACCTAGCCTGGTGAAGTCCTCATGGACCCTGTCCCTGAGAGCCTAAGTCAACTCCTACACCAACACTGGCTATTCCATTAGTGGTACATTGCTGCTGGAACTGGTTCTCTCTGCCCCCAGGAAGGAAACTGTGTGAATGTGTCAAGATGATAATAGCAGTGACACAGAATAAGTCAGAATCTCTAAAGACACAGTGACAGTCCATTTGTCCCTGCAACTGTTCTTATTATCCATAGAAATCATGTTGATGCAGTATTGTCCAAGGCACCAGTGTAAGCCCAGGCACAAACATATCCACTGGTTCCTGGGGAGCAGCATGGCATAGTGAGGACCAGTTGGGGGAGCCCAGGATGAAGAACAAGGAGCTGCCTGATAGAAGGAAAGGTGCTCAGGACCAGTCCACAGAGCTCTGGGGTAGCTCAAGGACCCTGGGGGCCTGTAGAGGATCAGGAGTGGCCCCAAGAGGAGAAGCAGAACAGGAGGTCAGGATGGAGGCTTCCCATCAGTCTGACTTTCCCCTCTGTTAGCATCATATATACGCTGGGGGGAACTTACTGTGTGTCCTCCCCAATTCACACATGAAATTCCCAGACTCCAGAGAATAGAAGGTGCCTGTGTATCTTCATCTCCTTCACATGACTTTCTGAGGTAGGCAACAACTATCTGTACACACTGGAAGGAAGACTGTGAGTGCTAAAATCTCATGCTTTGGAATTCCCACTTACCATGAGCACCACCATCATTGTCATCTAACATTAAATTGCTAAGTCTTGTCCCACAAAGAGGCAAAGACTCATGCTGTAAAAAATGTTTTAATTTAGGAAAAGCTAGAATTCAGGTTTTTAAATTTAAGAATGTTTTAATTAAGGAAAAGCTAGAATCTCAGGGTATTTGTGGGAAACCACTGAATAATTTGTGAGTACTGCTCCATTACAAATCTTGAACATGGGCATGTTTTGTCAAAATTTAATAAATGGTGCACGTGTGTCAAAGTGTATCTCTTGGATTTTACAATCACATTGAGACATATAAATTTTTCTATCTATCTATCTTCTATCTATCTATGTATCTATCTATCTGGCAACTTAGAGTTGTAAGAAGAGACTCCTGACTCCTGAACAGTCTTGAAAAGGACTCTGTCTGTTCACTTAGGAAGACACTGCAGTGCAGGGCAGTAAAGGCTCCACCAAGGGCCAACTCGCCACCTCCAGAGCCATCAGCAGGAGCACGGGAATCTGTGATTGAGCATTCTGAGAACTGAGGATCTGTCAGTGCACTCCTGGGCCAGAGACACAGGGAGGGAAAACTCAGTGCGACCAGACACAAACCTTCATGCAGGAGGCGCTAACGAGCAGCAGGGGGCGCTCACGACCAACTGTCGCGCTGGGCTTTTAAACCACAAAAGTTGGGTGAGGGACATAGGTGAGTGGCAAAAGCACCTACCTGGCCAGTACAACGTCCTAAGTTTGATATCTGGGGGAAAAAAAGAAAAAAATAGAATAGCGAGGAATGGAATGGAATGGAATCGAATCGAATCGAATTTAAAAAAAGTCCACACCAAAAGCACATTTTGAAAAATATTTCTAGATTGATATTTAACATTTATTACAATAATGCTATGAGGTAATGGAAACAGCAAAGAAGAGAAGAGTTAAAATACATACCAGGTAATATCCTAACAAAAAATCTCAAAATGATTGATTCCTTGGCTAACTAAAAGGCACCAAAACACAAGTATAATAAAACTGTGCACAACAATTATAGTTTTCACTTATAAAAACTGGGAATTTTGCTGGGCGTAGTGACTCACGCCTGTAATCCCAGCACTCAGGAGGCTGAGGCAGGAGGATCCTTGTGAGTTCAAGATTAGCCTGGGCTAAAAAGTGAGCTCAAGGCCAGCCTGAACTGCATAGTGAGAACCTGTCTCAAAAAGACAAAAAATTTTGGAATTTTGCCTTTTGTATCCTTTTCTCAGTAAAGAAAAAAGTTTTCTTTGTATGTTACATAATATTCATAAATAACAACACAGAAAAATGCAGTATAGACTTACAATGATGGATGTGAATATATCCTCTTACATATTTCTCAGCAGAATGTTGATTGTGTTGTGCACAAAACATGGAAATTCTATGCTAATACAGAATCCACAAACTGCACATCAGTTATAGAAAAATACAGAAGAAGCAACATTCCCATCCCCCACACTAAAATTTTACATAAGACTCTCATTAAAAGGTCTTCAAACTGATGTAACAAGAAATAAATTCAATACAGCTGGTGACACTGAGAACAGGTGTTTGCAGAGATTTCCATGGCCATTCTTTTTTTTCAGTTGATCTAAAAATTTGTAAAAAGGAAGACAACGGACTCTTTGGGACTTATTTTTTAGAACTGTCAGAAAACTTCCTTTAAGGAAATAGTTTTTTCTTCAAAAGTTTTGATTTTCAAAAGTTTATTTTGAGCCAACATTAATCAGTCATATGTGTATTATTTCACACATTTATTTTCTTTCTGGCAAAATATCATTGATCAACCATCTAAAACGTTCTTATATGAGGGCTCAGGTGAAAATGGGTCCAATATTTTCACTATCACCTCAGGTATTTGAATGTCTCAAATGTACTCAAGCAAACACAATAGAAAGCAAAATGGCACAGCATAAACTGTAAAGAAATCACAATATCTGTATGTATAACAGAAAGACAAAGCAGTCACACACTAAACCAAAGCTACCTCAGTACAAAACGTTGACTGTCTATTGCATAGCAAATCAAGTGACAATGGTTCCAGGGGAGACAAGATAATCATGAGGCTACCACAGAGGTGAAAATCTTTAATACTATTATCTCCAACTGAGAAAACTCCCACTGCACCCCCCTTCTCCAAATAGAATAGAATTCCCATTATATCTATAGTATTTGTTATGACATTCAGGTCTTACAGAATTATTATCTTAGAATCCTTTAGACTAACAATAAAGTTTGTAGCAAACCAAAGTTCTCAATCATGCTGTTTAAAAGAAAGAGATTTTAAAACTAACTAGTCTGACATTAGAAAAGTTACCACATTTTAGCACAAAAGTACAATTGCCAAATTTCCACTAAGATAACAAGGTTAAGTGTCAACTCATTTCCCTCCCACACACAACCCTGTGACTGAGTGACTTGCATGAACTTTTATTCTGAGAGAGGAGCCGATTTCACTAAACTAATTAACACTAAACTAATCGACCAGGAAGGAAAACAAGGCTCTTCATATTCGTCAGAATTATTGCAATACATACAAAGTTTAAAAAGTAAGACAACAGACTTTTTGGGACTTTTTTTTTAGAACTGTCAGAAAACTTTACGGAAATAGTTTTTTCTTCAATAACATTTGAAATCATAATATATTGTACTTTCATTATACATATTTATATTTTAAACATACATGTTTTTCCTCACCGGAAACTAATAGAATGAATTCCTCACTTGATTTTATCATTAGATAACTAATTGAGACTAGCCAAATTTCTAATTTGCACAAAATTATGCATGTTGGTATGTGAATTAAAATTCTCCATGACAACCAAAATTTAGAAACTACTCAAAACTCTGTAAGTTCATAAAGACTCAGCAAAGACTATGATTTTTGACCTGAGGTTAAGGGGGCCCAGAAAGGCTGAATGATGACCAGCAGGTGGCGCTCGGCGCACACTGCTGTAGGGAACCAACTTCACAGCTCTGTGGTGACAGCCTGGAGGGTTTTCTCTCCACGTGATTAGCATCTCCATCACCAGCCCAGGCGCTAAAATCTCAGGGATCTTTTATATTTCTAATCCTCAAGTGTTCTGTTTTCAAAAGTTAGGGTTTTGTTTCCGAAACATTTCCTTTTGGATTGCACAGTACATTTTAAATGAAACTGTTATTCAAATGATTGCACAGTCTCGTTAGTTTTTAGATGTAGAAACACATAACTGTGAAAGTTATTTCCGCAAGTCTTACCTCCATCTTCAGACGCATCTAGAGGTCACCTTATCCCGAAGGTTACTTCCCAGTTCTTGTTCATACAAAGCCCTTTTTCTGAATGGCTGCACATCATTCCCTATGTTGATCTGAGTGCTCACTTACTATTGGAGCCGTTCATTTCCTCACTGGTGACGATATAGGGTGACGCCTTGGATAGTGTGGGTGGATTCCTCTGTGCAGGCTCCTCTGTAAGCATCTCATTGGTAGAGACCATCATGCCGTCACACATCTTGCAGTCACATGGCAATGCCTGAGCAAGTGTTTCTGTGGACCTCAGTGTTAATAATGCAGAGTCTCACTAACTCTGATGTTATGTCTGAAACACTGCCTGTTCATATTTCAAAATGTGTTTGCTATACTTACATTTCCCTGAATACCATTTGGATGTCTACAAATCCTTCTTTCAGCATGACTGGGGGCATGGTCGGCCAATTCTTGCTCATCTGTTAGTGGACTTGGGAAGAGTGAGAGTATTGACCATGCATCCATGAAGGAAGAAGATGTCCATAGCACACTCATGACCAGAGAAAAGGACAAGGTCTCCCCATGTGAGAACTAAGACGTCAGGTCTCTCTGTGCTCTCTGAATCCCTGAGAACAAGGCTGGGTCAGATTGGACCAGGACTCCCACTTCGTGAGAACTCACTGAGATCCTTGGGGCCACAGGGATTGTGGAAGATGCAGTTGAGGAGATTCCCTAAGAGGCTCAGAAGGAGTTGTAGTAAAGGCCACTCCCCAGTGATTTTATTTCCTTAAGGCAACTGACAAAATAGTCATTATTAAAGGCACAATACAGTTCACTTCTAATGATACAATGAATGATAACAGCAACAACATAGGGTGGAATAGTAACACAAAGGAAAAGAAACAATTCAAAAATTTCACTCACTGGCCTAAGTATTTGTGACATAAAATTTACCACAGAGAGCACTGAGAGTGTGTGAAGGGAGCATGTGATGAGGAAAGTGGTGGGGACTGAGACAAGGCAGGTGCTGCTCAGCAGGAAAATAGCATAATGATCCCAGTTGTATTTAGTGTCCGTCTCTCCCACCCCAGGCCCAGAGTGCAGGGACTGGAGGGCATGGCAGGGCCAGGGAGGGTCAATGTGCAACCTCCAGTCTCATTTCCCAGAGTGTGCTCAGGACTCAGCCTTGTGCATTTGGGGCTGCCTTCTTTAGGGATCACAAATGTGGCTCTGGTGTGTCCATGAGCAGTGTGAGCTGCAGTGGTGACAATATGGAGAGAATGAACTGTCTATGGTGCAGGAATTCCAAGGAGTGCGGTGCATGGATGGCTCCATCTGGCTTCCAAAGCAAGCCAGAGAAATCTGCAGGTATAGGCAGAGACCCCTGCAGAAGGGAAAGCTGCAGAGACTCCCCACGAATGCAGTGCAGCACAAAGGTGGGGTTAAAGCCAGCAAAGGAGGCCACTGAGCACCACACCTTGCAGACCTGTGTTGCCCCATTTGCCACAAGACCCCAAGGTGCAGTGCTGTCAGCATAGGAGTGATCGCTGCGGGGTACAGGCCACTCCCATAGAGACACTTGCAACTGCTGCCTCCCTCAAACCTGGGGATAGGGTGGTCATAACCTTGTCAAGCTGTGAATTAACATCATGGTGACACGAAGTCCAAGAGGGTTAATCAGGGTCTTTAAGTATAATCTTGGTCTAGTTCATTTTTGGTTTTTGTTGCAACTTCTTACTTGTTGGCATCAGCTCTTTGATTGGGAGTGTCCACACTGTGTCCAGCCCACCATTGTGTTTTGGAAGCACCTACCTTGTTTAATTATATAAAATCTCATGCCTAATGGAATTTACACCAGACTTTTAAATTAGTACTGAACAGACTTAAAACTTTGGAGCCATTTAAAAAGAGTAAATTGACTTCTAGTGTTTGACCTAAATAGGATGGATGACAGTATGGAAAATTATGATTTGAGGCCAAGAACCTCTCCGTGTGTCTACACTGAAACTTTTCTGCCCCATGGAAGTTTTCATGAATTCATGACCTGTTGGGACATTCCCCTAGAAGGACCTGTGTTCCTATGTGAGACTAAGGCTCTTGAGACAGGAGCTGATCCCTTTATTTCACTTCCTGAAATGGAGGGAAACAGTGTGTGTCTCTTCTGCCACCTGAGCATGCAGAGAGTAGAAAAGATTTGGAGCCACACAGGTTCCCCCATAGCAGACACCAAATCTCTTGCCGGTTCTTGAAGCGGGGGAGATTCAGAAATATAAGGAAAATCTATTGATGGTATTGTAAATTGCTCCTTATGGGTATATTTGTGGCAGGAGCAGCAGCAGACATACACACATCTCACTTTGCACTAGGCTGATGTTTTAACACACACAGCCTTTAGAAGTCCTTGAATTTCTTACAACTTAATCTTCTGATTACACGGCAAATGCTGACCTCGACCTCAGGCAGATGAGTCTTGGCATTGTTTATGGAAGCCTGGTGTTCCAGATCATTGATTTTTATTTGACTTGCAATTTCACTCATTTTATGAGCTTTAAAGTTTAATTTTAAAATTTATTTGCTTTAAATATTGAATCTAGTTTTTATGGTTGTTATTGTTTGTTTTAAGAACTGATCATCTTTTTATGGTGGGTCTACATTTTTCATATGACTAGCAGCTTTCTTTGTGATAATGAGAAACTTACAATATTTAAATAAACAATAACAGACATACTGAAGAATTAAAATGAAGTTTATATTATGTCTTGTTTCTGTTCAATTATTCATTTTTTTGTTTGGTTTTTCCTTACCGGGAATGAAAAGGTCTCACATCAAAAGGCAAGTAGCCCACCACTGTGTTGTCTCCCCAGCTCCATTTTCACACATTGTTAAATTCATCAGCATAACTATTCATCAGCAATGCTGACTCACATGATTGTATGCAAGTATTCCAATAAATGTTCTGTGTTAAACATGACCAACCTGATAGGGCATGTGAAACAGAAAAGTTAATGCAAACAGACATGATGTTGGTCACAAGCTGCCTGGTGATGGGATACAGAAAGAAGCAAGGGAGGGAGGAATTGCAGAGGAGACTCAGGACACACTGAAGGATGACACATGTCTTCACTACTATGATTGCATGTGTGGTTGTGCAAGCATCTGTGTGTGTTCACACTTCCCAGGTGCACACTTTGTATATGGACAGTTTATGTGTTGCATCAACCACAGACCAGCAATATCTCAACATAAGCATCAGGGCTCTAGCTCAGTAGCACAGCCCCTGCCTGGCAAATGTGATGCCCTGAATTGGATTCCTGGTAACAGAAGGGAAAAAAAATCTCCTTACAGAAACATAGTGAGAGGATCAATGACAGGAGAATGAAAAGTTCACTAAAACACACCCACATGACCTCTCTGGTTCTGTTTTCTCTCAGCAAACAGCAGAATGCAGCAAAGCGATGCATGTTCTCACTACAGGAAGGGACCAGAATCATCACAAACAGCATCTGCTTCTTCCAGGATCAGCAACAGGAAGAAGCCTTTTGACACTTAGGGAAGTGCAGGCCCAGACAGTGGCAGGGGACATTTACAGCACACCAGCTCTCCTGTTGGAAAGGAAACAATTTTTCATGTTACGTAATTATTGTGCTTCCAAAGCAGACCTATTTATTAGAAAAATGCATGTTATGAAAAAATAAAGGTGTACAAATAGATGAATACAACTACATCAATTCATGATGCAATATCATATTCTCTTCAAATCATTGGTTCCAAACTTCCCCAGTACACTCACATCTGATGTGAGCACTGCACTCTCTGAGTTGTTCATTAGCAAAACTTGGCACATAGCAGGAGGCCATGCAAATACGGCCTCCTTCTGTTCATGCCAACCAAGCCCAGCCATGACTGTGGGGCTCTATATTAGTACTCAGCCATGGATGGGCAGCTGTTCCTACTCGATGACAAGAGTAAGCACAGACAGCTCACCATGGCATTTGGGCTGAACTGGGTTTTCCTGTTTGCAATTTGGAAAGGTAAATTGCTTTGAATAAAAGATAATGAGCTTGTCATTGGACATGAGTGGGATAAAAAGGGGACTTCTGTGATGGTTTTCTGACCGTGATATCTCTGTGTTTGCAGGTGTCCAGGCTGAGGTACAGCTGGTGGAGTATGGGGGAGGCTTGGTACAGCTTTGGGGATTCCTAACTGTCTCCTATGTAACCTCAGAGTTCCCCTTCAGCAGCTATGTCATGGGCTGGATTCGCCAACCACCAGGGCAGGAGCTGGAGTTGCTTTCACTCATGTATCATGATAGTAGTAAAATAAACTACACAGACTCCGTGATGAGCTAATTCATCATCTCCAGAGAAAATGTCTGGAACATGCTGTATCTGGAAATGAACAGTCTGAGAACCCAGGACATGGCCCTGTATTACTGTGCAGCCTACACAGTGAGGAGACCTCAGTGTGAGCACAAAAACCTCTGTGCAGGGGTACTCATGCCAAGCAGGTGTCGCTATGATAGATCGAGAACCAGGCAGGGCCAAGGAGCAGGTGTAGAGCAGGAAGCAGGGAGTAGGTTAGGGCTTCCTGTGGGCCTGTGAGGTTTTTCTTCTGCATTAAATCAGCACCTGATCCGACCCAGTGATGCATGAGCTGCAGTGAAATATCGAAGTCCAAGTCAACATCATGTGTTCCATTTAATTGCATAAGAATTTCACTTACTGGGTAAACATGACTTGTACGAATGTCAAGTTAAATTGCAAATTTTGTGAAGTTAATTTTCTTTTGAATATCTAATCATCATCACCATCTAAAAATCCACCTGTGTATTTCATCCCAGTGATAAGGAATTGTCTCACACATCAATAAATGCTTCAGATTGGAAATGAACCCTATCACATACCTTTTGTTTTTGAGAGCATGCAGCTGTCTCCTTCCCAAGAACATCACAGGAGATCAGTGAGGCGGGCTCAGCCTTAGCCACACACGGAAGATGATTTAAAACCCTAAGGGACTCCAGAAATTGCTTTCTCTCTCTCTGTTTTGCAGGATGTGCTGTTAGAGGTTTGTGCAGACAGGTGTGTGGAAGAAGAGGCACAGCCGCCCTCTCTCCACCAGAACTGTCACAGAGCTCAGCGTTGGCTGCTGAGAGGACAAGAAAGATTACTTCTGGACATGATGCGGTTCAATCCAAAACACCCACGGCAGTTGCTTGTGCTCAGTCCAGCCTTAGTGAGGGAGATGGGATTTAGCTGTTTGTAGTTGATTTGGAACTCAAGAGTGTGAGAAGGACGAATGAGAAGCAAACATTTCCTCAGGAGTTTTGGGCACAGGATAGGGAGGGAGCAGGATTGTCTGTTCCATGCCCTGTGCCCCTCTAATTCCTGCTGGTTATTGGAGGCTGTGAGGACACAGTGGCTGAAGCAAATAGTTTCTGAAGGTAACTTGCTTTAGTCATGAAATGTCATCTTGCAGATCTGCTCCAAAGCTAATGTCTGCATTTGAGGAGTCTGAACATTTCTGCAAACAATCTTTTGTAGTTCTCACACTCCCTTTGCCTTTTCCCCCCACAATTTCCTCTTGCTTTTGATTTATTATTCAGATTGGGAAAGGGAGAAGGGTAGAGAGTAGAGGGTTTGAAGCAGGAAGGACATTATGGCTTAAACAGTGAAGATCTATTGGAACAGCACGCAAAGTACACTTGGGACTGCAAAAATAGACCTGAACAAAGATCAACCTAATTACTGTAAGAATCCAAATGTCATTGTTGAGACCAAGAACCAGTGTTTAGGATGTAGCCAGCAGGCAGCATCACTTAGAGGATCCACTGTAATGTCGTGACCCTGCATTTGAAGATCCAGGTTTTTTCCTAGTAGAAAACCCTAGAGATTAGCAACATCTCCATCCGCATTTTCATGAAAGGCATCATGAAGAGAACATCACAACTCCACCCTAGACTCAGAATTGCTAAAGGGAATAGGAATATTATACAGTAAACAAGGCAGCATCACAGTTAGGTTGGCTTGTGTACATTGGTTTTAAGTGTTGTTTGCTAAGCCAGTTGACAGCTGCCTCAAAGGTGAAAAGACTTTGTAAAATTTCATTGTTGGTATGAGTTGGAGTCATTAATTCTAAGACAACATTTTGGAAACAGCCAGTAATAGTTTGAGCAGCTTGGAGAGAGTGTGTTGAAGCGACCTCTGTAGCCACGAAAGCAATTGATGATGTATATAATTGTTAAGTAATTTAAACATTTACTAATACAATACAATTTTAATAAAATAGCAATCTAACTGTATCTAAGAATTAGTAATGTATTTCACATTGCTGATGGAACCTTAAAAATGTATTTCTCCCATTAACCCTTTCATGTCCTCTTTTTCTAAATTCCCACTTTAACTCACTGCACTATTAGGGAGCTCTCAGGCCCCTCTCCCACGCCTGCCTGACCTTCCCTCTCAGAACACTGTTATCTGGGCTCTGCCACTCTAGGCTGGGCACAGCCTGGCTGAGCCTTGGCCCAGGATAATGCTGGTTCTGCCCCGAGGACGCCAGCTCTGTGTCATTGAGTCGTCTCCCCAGCCTCAGTGTCACAGTGGGGATGAGAAAGCAGTGCTGATGAATGGAGTCAACTCAGGGCAGATCCACAACCACAGATTCCCTCTCGCCTTAGGAACAATTTAAAGACACCATAGCGGGTGGGAGATGGGATGATGAGTGTCCTCTGGGTAGGAAATGCTCTTACAATCTGAAAACCTGTGTCTCTATCTATGAAGCCATGCCTCAGTGGGGCATGGGCACATCTCAGGCAAATACCTGGCTCCTCCCCTCGGAGGTGGGGTTTTATCACACTTACCATCTTGTGCCCTCCTCTTGCATGGGCTGAGCATGCTACAAACTGAGGACCTTGGCTCTGCTGAATCCATAGTTAAAATTCTGACCTTCTCTACGTGACAAAATGTATCAATCATAACAGGTAGGAAACATAGAGGAGGCAGGCGCCGTGGTGGAATCAGCCCTGAGGAAGGAAGACCAGAAGGAGAAGGGAATGCAGAGAGCTGGCTGGGTGCTCAGGAGTGCAAAGAGGCTCTGATCTCATGTAGCTGGGATCTCACTTGGACAAACTTCCAATGCTAGATTTAGAATGTGTTCTCTCTTATCTGAATTAAACACAACTTTGATTTAAGATTTGGTCTCAGCCAGAGAAAGTACAAGAGCAATTCTCAAACTGTCCCCTTATATTAAAGAATTCTGATATGCAAATTATCATTCAAGTTCTAGGCTGAAAAACATCCTCTGGACAAAGGAAGCTCATAGAACTCTACCATAACTTGGCTGGTAAAAGGAGAGCTCTGGTCTAGAAAAGGAGGCTGCCAGAGCTTTCCTGTGCCTGGTGACAGCTTCCTGAGGTAAATATCAGTGAGCTCCACTAACAGTGAGCTCCAATGGACCCAGTTGGTCTTAGTGAAAGCAGGGGATCAATATGTATGACTGACATTTGTCTGGATGTGTGATGTCACAGGTGTTGTTACAGGAGTGTGACCTGGCGTGCTGAAGTCCTCACAGCTCTGTCTCTCACCTGCTCAGTCTCTGGATTCTCCATCAGAACCAGTGCTTACCCATGGCACTGGACTTCAGGGAAGAGGTGTTTTTGGATTGGAGAAATAGTCTATGATGTTGTCATAAAGTACAATTCTTCTATCACTGGCTGCATCTTCACCTACAGAAACAGAGCCAAGAAGCTCTTTTGCTACAATTGACCCCTGGGAAGAGGGCCCTGCATTACTCTGTGAGACACAGAGGGGTCCTCAGTGTGAGCCCACACACAAAATAAACTGAAGAGATGCTTGGGACCAGCAGGCGATGACAAAACACATTGAGCACACAAATCACTGTAGAGCAGTTGAGAAAAATTGAAGGATTGTCTGTCCACTTGATTGTCCTCTCTCCCAAAACACCTGTGCACAGAATTTCCAGAAAAGTTTTCTGTTTCCAATCCTAAAATGTTGTGTGTTCATGGAGCTAGATTTGGGTTTTTTATCATCTAGCTCATTACAAGATACATGCAGTAGTTTTCAATGAAATCTTTTTGTACAACCCAGGTGACTACACAGTGTAACTCACTGATTGGTCTGAAAATACTTGATGATTATTGATCCCCTTGTTAGGTGCACATCTGCCATCCACCATCATCCACATCATCCAATCCTAGTCCTCGCAAAGTGCTTTTGCTCAGAATGCCTGGGGAACAATCTCTATGTGGGATGTGTTTGTCCACACATTGCTGGAGGAACTTTATCTTCCTCTGAGGACTTGGCACAGGTCACTGAGCACGCCAAATGAGGAGGTTCATCTGTGACTCAAGAGCACATTCCCTGCCATCCCCAAGATCGTTCTGCTTCTGATCTCCCTCCTTCCCTGAGTCCTGCTCTTTCTGAGCCTGCCCTTCCCCACGGAGACTATGAACCCTGGCCCATCTTCTCCTGGCTACACTGCTGTGTCAGTTTCATCAACACTGGCTAGAAATCGTCCAGACACTGCATCCAACAGCACTTGCATGGGGCAGGACTGCTGGCATTATCTGTTTGCTCACAGTATGAGGAGATTTAAATCAATCATGTGTGTCCTAGTCTGTTTTAAAAAGTGAGGCCAAAATAATCAGAGAAAGCATTTGCAGAACTATGAGGCTGATGGAATGGATCTGCCTGAATGTGCGGCCTCAAAAGCAACATGGAGCCAGAGATGGAGCTTTGGGTGGGACATAGATTGCTCCCCTTCTAGGTTTGGGAGGCCATGGCTGTGGGTCAGATGAGGCAGGTGGAAAAAGAGTCTTCTGATGACAGTGCAGGGTCTATGTTATGGCAGTGATGCAAGATCATACTTGTTGACAATGGCTATACTTGTGCTTGGGACAAAGTCCTCTGTGCAGTTTGCCAAATGGCAGCAGCAGCAGCAGTATCAGCAGCACCACCTTGTCTGTCCAATTTAAGAAAGGCCCAAAGGGCTATGTGTGTTTTATGTTGTCGTTGTCCAAAAAAGAGCCTGTCTGGGAGCTGCAGGAGTCAGGCCCTGGGGAGGGTGTGGAGGTTCCAATCCTTCCCATCCTTTCAATTTTCCCTTAGAATCACTGTGCAGGTCTTACTTCAGAGAGCACGTTGTGCCTTCTAGGTTTCGGTTCCAGGATTTCTAGGACTTGAGTCCTTTAAATTCTGGGGAACAGGAAAGCTGAATAACTTGGTGCAGTTCACAGGTCTCTCAGATACAGACCAGTGTATCCAGTGTATGACAGAGGACCTTGGATTCACCTCCTGTCTACACCTTTTATTCTTCAGGGACCTGTCTTGTGCACAAAGTCCCATTTCATTGGTCTCCAGTAGGTAAATGTTGGCCCTCTTTCTTTATGTCAGCCTGGCACCTCCAGATTCCTTGTTAGTACTTGCCTGGTGACTTCATTCATTTTGTGTTCTATAAAATACAATTTTAAAATTCATTTGTTTTAAACATTTAATCCTTTTTTACGGTTGTATTTTTTATGTAAGTAATTACAAGAGAATCTGCAGCTTTCTTTTTACTAATCAGAGCTTGCAACTTTTGAGTAACCATTAACAAACCATTTGAAGAATTAAACTGAAGTGTTTTCTACCTTCTTCCTCTTGGATTGCTCATTTTCTGCTTGTTTTTGCCTTACTGGGAATGACAAGACCTCACAATCATAGGCAAATACCCACCACTGAGCTGTATCCCCCACTTTCTTTGCATGTCTTGGGAAATTAATCAGCATAAATATCTAAAAATGCTGACTCACATAAACACATGTGAATGTTTCAAGTAAATGTCCTGCATCTAAATGGACTGCAGTGGTAAGGTGTGTGTTTTTAATAAATGTTGAAATAGCAAAGTTCATGTAATGTAATCTAAAGACGTGCAAAGAAGGAGAGAATAATGGAGGGGTTAATTACAGGGGAGCTACAGGACACACTCTGGATGACACGTGGTCCCTGCTTGATTGTTCAAAGTGTCCACGTGTGTTCACACTTGTCAGGTACACATTTTGTATATGGGCAGTTTTGTGTCACATCGGTGTCAGATAAACACTACCTCAGTATTAGGGCCTGGAACAGAGCTCAGTCACACAGCCACTGCCTGGCAAGCACAATGCCCTGAATTTGACCTTCAGGACCAGAAAGATATCTCAATTTAGAAACAGATTGAGTTAATGAGAGGTGAAAATGAAAGGTTTTGATTTCTCTCAGCAAACAGCAGAATGCATTATAGTCAGCCAAATTCTCACCACAGAAAGAGGGGAAGAGAATCATCACCAGGTGTGTGTGCTCTGTCCAGGAGCTGGAATGGGAAAAAGTCATCTGCAAACTTAGGGGAGTACAGGCCCCAAATCTGGGGGGAACATTTATAGCACATCAGCACCCTAATAGAAAAGGAAAGAATTTTAACAATCCCATAATTTTTTTTACAAAGCAGACCAATCTATTAGAAAACTGTATGTCATATGTACACGAAAAATAAAAGTAGACTAACAGATAGATAAACACCATTACCCTGTTATAATCAGATTTCATATTCTCTTGAATCAGATCATTAGCACCAAACTTCCTGAACACACTAACATCAGATGTGCGCACTGCCCTCTGTGAGCTATCCATTTGCAGAACTGGCTTTATAGCAGGACACCATGCAAACAGGGCCTCCCTGTGCTGATGACAAGCAGCTCACATCGACCCTGAGTCTTTGGAATTGAGTGCAGCTTCGGATGTCCAGCAGATAATAATTAGTGATCAGTGCTAAACATAGGCAGCTCACCATGGAGTTTGGGCTGTGCTGGGTTTTCCTGTTTGCAATTTTGAGAGATAAATTTTTCAGAGCAAAAGATACTGAGTGTGTGCATGGATATCAGAGTAAGAAACAGTGGACATATGTGACAGTTTCCTAAGTAAGATGTCTCTGTGTTTGCAGGTGTCCTGTGTGTGGAGCAGCTGGTGGAGTCTGGGGGAAGCTTGGTGCAGCCTGGCGGGTCCCTGAGACTCTCCTGTGTGGCCTCAGGATTCACCTTCAGTGATTATAACATGAATTGGATCCAGGCTCCAGGGAAGGGACTGAAGTGGATCTCACTTATCAGTGGTAATAGTAGTTATGTAAAGTACCTAGACTCCATGAAGGGCCGGTTCACTATCTCCAGAGACAAGCACAAGAACATACTGTATCTGCAGATGAGCAGCCTGAGACCCAAGGAGAGGGCCATATATTACTATGCCAGACACATAGTGAGATAGTCAGTTTAAGCCCAGACAAAAACCTTCCTCTGGGAACCCTCAGGCCTAACAGAGGTGGCTGTGACCCAGGGAGAAGCAAGAAGGGCCAAAAGTGAAGGGGAGAAGGAAGCAGGGGAGGGAGCCTTTTGGGGTTTCCCTTCTGTATTAAATCATAGGACCTGAGCAGACCTAGCAATATCAGAGTAATGTTGAGATGTAGGTACCATGAATCCTGTGGATGCAGTGTATCCACCTAGTCCCTCAGAACCTGTGATCAGCACAATAGCTTCCCAGGATGTCTCACCTCCAGGGAGGGGGCATTCAGTCTGACGTGTCCAAGCCATGTCACCTTGTCTCCAAATACATTCCCAGAGTTCTCATTCTCCAGCATGAGGGTTTCTATGCTGCTGCTGAGTTCCATCGAAGATGCTCATTCTCAGAATAGTTGAGAGATTGTTCTGGATCTGCCTCAGTCTTGACCCACAGCAACCTGGGAAATAGCCCAAAGCACCTACAAACCACAGAGCCACTGAATACCTCTATGTCCACTTGGATAAGTGATGCCAACCTTTATGATTCACCTGATGGCAGAGATGGAGATGGGGAGGCCGAATTGGTTGAGGAGCACTAGTAGTGTCATTATGCACCAACTGTCACAGGTTAGGCTTGGAATGGACCTCAGGAAGGTAGTTCTTCCAACATTTATTCTTAAAAGAAGATCTCTTGTAGGAATGTGTGCAGGCTGTTTTGCACATTGGATCTGTTTGTGAGCATTAGTGAGCAGAAGGATACCAGGGATCGAATGGTTGAGGTACTGAAAGGGTACCTCTTGGCCTCTCAAGTAGGAAGAAAAGGATCAGTTGCTAAAAAGCTGTAGAATTCCACTTTGGGTGAGAACTTTCAGTGTCACTGGACATTACCAAATGATGCTGAATAGAACACAGAGCTAGTTTCAGAAGGGCCAGTTCCTTGGGTTTCTAAAAACAGTGTAATATTGGTGCTGAGCAGGTTGCCCTTCATCCACCAATATCAGTCCCTTATCCTGAGTGTTGGAAAAAGAAGACACAGTGCAGTGCTCCTATCTGGGCCAAATCAAAGTTCCTTAGGATGTCAGCTGGGGTTCACAAAATGGAATAGGTTTGTGTGTCATGTCCAGCCTAAGATGCACATTACATCCTCACATTTCATAATGGTTATGGAAGCTCTATCCTCACAGTGCTAGGGTTAGTTAGGAGGGGGCAGTATTAATTGTTCCCAAATGGACTAGAGTGCAGACATCATCTTCCACACTAATCCTTTCTGTGAGGACAAAAAACACAGAATTCCTGCTAGACTTTTTGTTTAATTGAAGGGAAACAGAATGGTATAATGTATGCAAAATATGCCACAAGTGAAATTACAGCCTTGGTGGGCACTGACAAGTTGCCTATAAGTAGGACAAAAATGAGTTTGCTGGAAGGTCAGCATGAGTGTGAGTCCCACTGCCTGTGGAACAATGTCACTTTCAATATAAAGATGAGAGTCATTGATGCAGCAACTGAAGCAAAGCAGAGACCTGAAGAAAGTCAAAAAGCAGAAGCCAGACAGAGGATGGCAAAGGATGTTCACTGGGAGATGCGGTTATTCCATGAAGATGGAGAATTCTGGGTCTACATGGACCTTTACAGAAACATCTTGGTGCTGCTAAGCATGAGGCTGGGAAATGCCAAGGTTGCAGCTGAGGACCAGGGTAGGGGCTGAGAGAAGCAAAAATCAGTCTTCTTGGGAGGACCTATAGCTCTCAGGGACATTGAAATTTCTGACAGACATCCCCAGTTACAGCAGAAGTGTCTGCTCTCCTCCATGGCTGTTACAATTTTGACTTTAGTACTGAGAAAATCTCCAGGTTTTGAAGTGAGATATCTTCTCCTTTCCAAACCCCATCCTTTGAAAAAGTCTATAAGTCTAAATGTCATACTCTGCACTGCAGTTCTGTATCTTGGGTTCTTTATACATACACACATGCACAAAAAACTACACCTTGAGGGCAAGTTTATCATAAATGTTAATGTGTAAATACTGGTTCCTCAGAGTTGTTTTAGAAAATTAGTGAGATGTATTAAAAATCAAGTGCTAGAAATTTTCATGAATTCATTCATAACGAACTTTTTCAGGTTGAAAATTAAATTTTTTAAATAGAAAAATGATTCAGGGCTTGGAACAGAGCTGAATCACACAGCCTATGCCTGGCAAGAAATTTCCTCAGGACCAGAAAAATATCTTAATTTAGAAACAGATTGAGTTAATGAGAGGTGAAAATAACATGTTCTGATTTCTCTCAGCAAACAGCAGAACACAGCAAGTCACCCATATTATTGCCACAGGAAGAACAGAAGAGAACTATCAACAGGTATGTGTGCTCTGTCCAGGAGCTGGAATGGGAAGAAATCATTTGAAAACTTAGGGGAGCATAGACCCCAAATCTGGGGGGAGTATTTATAACACATTGTTTCCCTTATTGAAAAGGAAAGGATTGTCACAATTGTATAAATTTTTGCTTCCAAAGCAGACCAATTTATTACAAAACTGTAAGTCATATGTACATGAGAAATAAAAGTAGGCAAATGGAGAGGTAAATACCACTACATTGTCTCACAATCAGATTTCATATTCTCTTGAATCAGATCATTGGTACCAAAGTTCCCCAACACACCCACATCAGATGTGGGCACTTCCCTGACTGAGCTATCCATTCCCAGAACTGGCTTTATAGCAGGAGGCCAAGCAAATAGGGCCTCCCTGTGCTGATGAAAATGAGCTCACCCCCACACTGAGTCTCTGGATTAGATGGCAGCCTCAGATGTCCAGCTGTTGCTGATTAGCATTCAGTGCTGAACATAGACGGCTCACCATGGAGCTCAGGCTGAGCTGGGTTTTTCTGTTTGCAATTCTGAGAGCTAAATTATTCAGAACAAAAGCTACTGAGTGTGTGAGTGGACATGAGTGTGATAAACAGTGGACATCTATAATAATTTCCTAAGTAAAATGTCTCTGAATTTGCAGCCATCCTTTGCGAGCAGCAGCTGGTGGGGTCTGGGGGGGCTTGGTGCAGCCTAGGGTGTCCCTGATCTCTCTGCATGGCCTTGGGCTTCACCTTCAGTAGCTATGGAATGTACTGGATCCACCAGACTCCAGGGAAGTGGCTGGAGTGGATCACAGACATCCACTAGTGATACTAGTACTATAAACTACATAGACTCAGTGACAATGGCAAGAACATGGTGTATGTGCAGATGAGCAGCCTGAGACCTGAGGACATGGCCATGTATTACTGCACAAGAGACATAGTGAGGGAAAGTCTGTTTAAGCCCAGACTAAACACTTCCTCTAGGGTCCCTCAGTCCTAGCAGAGGTTACTGTAACCCCGGGAGAAGTAGGCAAGGTCAAAAGAGCACTTGAGAAGGAAGCAGGGGAGGGAGGGCTTCCTGGGGCCCTCTGGGGGTCCCTTCTGTATTAAATCATAGGACCTGAGCAGACCTGGCAATGCATGATGTGCAGTGAAGTATCCAATTTCAAGTAAACCTCATATGTTCCATTTAATTGCATAGGCATTTCACTTCCTGGGTAAACATGATTGTATCAATCTCATAATTATTTTTAAATGTTGTTAAGTTAGTTTTTGTTTGATGTCTAATCACAGTCATCATCTGAAAATGATCCAACTTCTTTTTCTTTTGGTGCTTTTCTGTTGTTGCTTTTGGAATCTATACTGCCATGAACTTCTATCCTGCCCTCTGATGCACCACCCTGTCTCATCCCCAGCTTATTATGCAACAAAACCTCCACAAACTGGCTTAGATTCAGGATTTGTTCTTAGTGTGCAAGACATAGACAAAACTGACAGAGGCTGATGCTTGCCTACAGATTTTGATAGAACAACTAAAGCTTTTTGACCACAAGCTACAAAACTATAAAGATGATGAACAGAGAAAGAAAACTGAAACTCTCCAAGAGACAATAAATGGTAGAATCACGCAGATACTGCTTTGGGTTGCTGCAGATTGGTAAGGACCAGAGTAATGCAGGGATGCATGCAAATGGACTTGTAAGTGCCATGAGCCCTGTGGAGGCAGTGTATGAACCTAGTCCCTCAGAACGGGCCATGAGCAAAATGGCTTCCCAGGCTGCCTCACCCTCAGGCAGGAGGCATTATCCCCATAGCAGTCTGAGGTTTCCAGGACATATCAACTTGTCTCCAAATACATTCCCAGTGTTCTCATGCTCCAGCATAACTGTTTCTATGCTGCTGCTGAATTTCATCAAAGCTGCTCCTCCTTAGAGCAGTTGAGAGATTCTTCTGGGTCGGCCTCCATCTTGACCCACAGCAGTCTGGGAAATAGCCTGAAGCACCCAGACACCACAGAATCACCAAACTCCTCCATGTCCAGTGGGACAAGTGATGCCAACCTTTATGATTCATCTGACAACAGATATGGAGATGTGGAGGCTGGATTGTGGAGGAGCACAGGAAGTGTCATTATGCACCTCCTGTCACAGGTTAGGCTTGGAATGGACCTCACAAAGGTAGTTCTTCCAAATTTTATTCTTCAAAGAAGATCTCTTGTAGAAATGTGTGCAGACTGTTTGCACATCAGACTTGCATGTGAGCATTAGTTAGAAGAAGGATCCCACAGATCCACTGGTTGAGGTCCTGAAATGGTACTGGCCTTTCATGTAGGAAGGAAAGAATAAGTTGCCAAGACTCTGTAGAAACCCATTTTGTGTGCTATCTTTCGGTGTCACTGGACATTACCAAATGAAGCTGAAGAGAACACAGAGCTAGTTTTAGAAGGACTAGTCCCTTGGTTTTCTCTAAACAGTGTACAACTCATGCTATGGAGGTTTACTTCATCCATCAATCTCAGTCTTTTATCCTGAGTGCTGTAAAAAAAAGATACAGGGCAGTGCTCCTACATGTGCCAAATCAAAGTTTCTTAGGATGTCGGTTAGGGTTAACAATATAGAATAGGTTTGTGTCTCCTGTCCAGACTATGACGAACATTATGTCCTCACGTTTCCTAATGGTTAGGGAAGCTCTATCCTCACAGTGCAGGGGTGGGTAGTTAGAAGGAGGACGCAGTATTAATTGCTCCAAAATGGGTGAGAGTGCAACCATTATGTTCCACAATAAACATTTCTGTGGGGACGTGAAACACAGAATTACTGCTGAGATTTTGTTCAACTGAAGGGAAATAGAATGGTGTAATGCATGCAAATATGCACCATGGGAAAGTACAGTGTTTGTGGATACTGACACGTTGCCTGTGATGAGGACAAAAGTGAGGTTGCTGGAAGGTCAGCATGAGTGTGAGTCTCACTGCCTGTGTATCGATGTCACTTTCAATTTAAAAATCAGAGACATTGATTCAGCAACTGAAGCAAAGTACAGACTTGAGGAAGGCAAAGAGCACAAGCCTGAGAGGTCGGCAAAGGACGTTCAGTGGGAGACTAGGTGATTCCATGAAGATGGAGAGTGCTGGGTCTGCCGTGGACCTTTACTGAAACAACTTGGTGCTGTGAAGCATGAGGCTGAGAAATGCCAGGTTAGAGCTGTGGACCCGGGTAAGTGCTGAGTGAAACAAAGATCAGTTTTCCTTTTGGAGAACCCATCACTCTAGGGGATGATGGACAATTAAAGCAGATGCACAATTGAAGCAGGAGAAGCCTCAGCTCTCCTCCATGGCTGTAACAATTTTGACTTTATTCCTGAGAAAATCTCCAGGTTTTGAAATGAGGTATCTGCTCCTTTCCAAACATTATGCTTTGTAAAAATCCAGAAACCCAAATCTCACACTCTGCATTCCAGTTCTGTATCTTGGGTTCTATACACATAGGCACATGTGCACAAACAACTGAACCTAATAGAAGTTTCTCATAAAGGCTAATGTGTAATTACTGGTTCTTCAGAGCTATTTGAGAAAATTAGTGCGATGTATTAAATATCAAGTGTTAGAAGATTTCATGAATTCATCTATAACAAACTTTTTTTGGATTGAAAAACTAAATATTTTTAAAATAAAAATGAACTGCTAATTTAACCTTGATAATGAATTGTCTCTGCATAAATCAATGCTTCACCTTAGTAAGTTAAATCCTTCACCTTTCTATTCCTTTCTATCTGAGCCCTGGTAGCGCTTTCTTCCTCTGGAACAGCTCAGGAGATGTGTTAGGCAGGCTCAGCTGAAACACTGCATTGAAGACAATTTTGGATCCTACAGGAGTACAGAATTTGGCTCACATATTTCTATTTTGTAGGATGTGAATGTTGCATTTCCAGTAAAGGATCTCTCCCCTTCCATTAATGAATATTGTCTTGAGCATATTTGTGAACTGTAAATATGAATGAATATGTAGGAAATGGACTCAGAAAAGTTCTCAGGACAAATCATACAGGACACAAAAAGAGTAAACAAAGGGCAGGGAAGTGAGCAGCCATGTGTGTCTCCTCTGCATATCCCAGGCTCTGATTTCTGAGGAACTACAGCACTGAACAAGGTCAGAATTTCAGACCTGAATCTGCGGTGAGGATTCCAACACCCTTCCTTCACTGTAATGGCCAATTTCTGCCTGAGCAGAGCATGAATCCCAGACCTCCTGGTTGCCCAGAAGAGGTAAGGAGCCCCCGTTGGACCAAATGCATTAGTCGACAGTTCCCATGAGACCTCAATGCAGGACAAAGCATGTGGTTATCAGAGTCATAAATAGCTGGTCAAGAATTTCTGAACCCTCATGTACTTCGTCCACTTCATTCTGAGGAAGAATTACCCCACGATGTGTGGTGTTTTCCATGTGTTGTTCAAAAGAACAATTCTAGGTGCTCAAGGAGACCTGCATGTGCAAGGGAAGCTCCATCCTCTGTGATTATATTTAGAAATTTTCTGAATGTAGACAGTAAATGTCTTGTCCTCAAATCAATTGGTGATGGTTAATATTGTAGTTTTGATGGCAAAATCCTGGCTAAATGGCCCTCGACCACAGACTTTCCTTGAGGAAAGCAGGTTTTAATTAGCCTATTTACAAATCATCATGATGTCAAAGCACAGAATCAAAACAGGCTATCTTAAAAACAGGATCATTCTTCTCTGTGTGGTTTGGGGAAATTTTTCTTGATTGAATTTGAGGATTACAGGTGAAGCTAGAACCTGATTGGTAATTCAAAGTTATGTTCTAAGAGCAAGATCACTGTAGACATGTTATCAGTTCTGAATGTGTTTCCAGAAAATTCAGTCTATGTTGAGGGAAGAAGTTTAAATTAAGGAATATTATGTGAAGCTGAACTTATAGTTCAAATGGTTGATTATGACACCACAATGTCATCTACACACTGGAGCATTTAAACAGATTTCCTCCTCTTCTTCCCCACTTGCCTAGGAGTATGTTTGCCAGTGAAACACAGGACACCTACCATTTTATTCAGGTTATAGTCTCCTCAATACAGCAGTGTTATCACACCCTGGGTGGCATAGAGAAGAAAGCAACCTGGACTTTATGTGCCAATAGCAAAGTGACAATATAAGAAGATCACAGGGGACATGAGCAGCAGCCTGTGGAACAGGGAAAAGAGAAACAAGCCAGGAGCTGTGCTGCCATCAGCACAGAGGTTGGTAGGACCAGAGTAGAAAGTATTAGGAGCCCTGTACCGGTGCTCAGGAGCACAAAGAGGCTCTGCAGAAAGGGCCACTGATCTCCTGCAGCTGGGATCTCCCTGGACAACCTTCAGACAATACATTTCCAACATGGGCTCCCTTATCAGAGTTAAACACAACTTCAGTTTAGGTGAATTGGTCTCAGGAGACCCAGACAGAATAAGAACTCTTACTCTTCCCCCCCCCCATCAAAGAATCCTCCTATGCAAAGTATTACTCACTTTCTCTTGTTGGGAGGTGGGAGCTCACAGTCCTCTGCTGAGACCTGGTTGGAGAAGGCAGAACTCTGACCTAGAAAACAAGGCTACCAGGGCTTTTCCTGTGCCCAGTGACAGCTCATTAAGGTGAATATCCGTGAGCTCCAAAGGATCCAGTTGGAGGTTGTGAAAGTACATGAAATAATGGCATTTGTCCACAAGTGTGATGTCTCAGATGCAGCTACAGCAGTGTGAACCTGGCCTGGTGAAGCCCTTGCACACCCTGTGTCTCACCTGCTCAGTCTCTGAGTTCACCAGTGCTTAGTGGTGGCACTGGACCTGCCAGACCTCAGGGAAGAGTCTTCAGTGGATTGGAGAAATAGATTATTATGATAATGTCACAAAGTACAACCCTTATCTCGCTGGCTGTATCTAAGAGGCTGTTTTCCTACAGTTGAACACACTGACCCTGAGGACACTGCCATGTTTGACTCCTGAGACACATGGCCATGCTTGACTCTGTGAGACACTGGGGTCCTCAGTGTGAGCCTAGACAGAAAATTCCCTGCAGAGATGCTCAGGATAAGCAGCACATACCCAGGACACATGGAACACAGAAATCAATTTCAGAGAAGTTCAAAGATATGAAGCATTTTCTGTGCACTTGATTATCATCTCACCCAAGACACTGGGGCACAGCATTTCCAGGGGACTTTTCTTCCTCCAATCCTACAATATTTATGTTCATGGCCATAAGTTTTTGTTTCTTAACATGTACCTTCTAAGAAGATGCACTTAGTAATATTCAATGAAATTCTTTTTTTTTATAACCCAGGTGACTGCACAATGTAACTCATTGTTAAGTCTACAAATCCTTAATGATTTATGACCACCTCTTGAGTGCACATCTGCCCTCCACCATCAGGTGCCTCTCCGTCATCCGTTTATGGTACATGCAAAGCAATCTCTATGTTGATGTGTTTGTTCACAGATTGCTGTGCTTGTGCCAAAAGTCCGTGTGTCCTGGGCAAAAGTGAACCAGCCTCTTTTGTGTTTGTTAGAAAATCAGCTGAGGCCTTTTGTGGTGGCCTAACAATGGAGTTCAACTTAAACACCAGCTGAACTGAATCAGCATGGGACTGAGTGTAGATGGCCCACCTGAGGAAAGTTGCCAGCATATAAAAAGGAGACCTGCAGAGGAATGGTGGTGTGGGGTTATCTTAAGTGTTGTTGCTGTTTGGAGCTGTTGGTTCTCCTGGAGGAGCTTGTTATGCTGGATCCACTGATATGAACTTGGCTGTTACTCTCAGAGGAGCTTGGGACCTTGTCACTTAGGATGGCTGTGGTCCTTTTTGGGGAAGCCCTGGTTTTTATTTTAAGGGTCACTTCTTGGCTCCAGTGTGCAGCTCTCAACCTACTAGCAAAGATCCTTTACCCCACTTGCATAGACTTTCTTGCTTCAAACACTAACCTATGGTACTTCCCAACACAATTGTATAAAACAGACTTCTTTGAGTCACTGTGGTGGGCTCTGTGCCCCCAGTTGGGCATATGGAAGGCATTGTCATGGGCTTTAGGTTTTCAGCTGCCCTCATACATGTTATTGCCATGGGATCCAGGCCCTTCACTGCACTTTCTAGTGTTTAGCGTGTGGACAGATTTCTTGCCCTTTCTTTGTGTTTTGCTCCTGGTGTAACTGTCATAAATCTTGCTATAATTATGTGTCTAGTATTGTCTTGTCATCCTTTCAAACTCTGACCACAACACTATACATGTTTCCTGGTGAGAATCTCCACGCCAGGTGCCTGTTTGAACAGAGCTGACAGAGTCAGGTCTTAGGTAGGAAAAATATGTTTTAATGGTTTCCCAGTTTCCTATTTGCTCTTAGGATCATTATTCAGGTCTTAGCTCAAACAACATGTTGTAACTTGTAGTTGTTATATCCACAAGTTCTCTGACTTGTTATCTGTGAATGAGGAGGCATGGAAAGGCTGAGTAATTTGATGTAGTGCACAGAGCTCTCAGATGCAGACCTGAAGTACCCAGTGTGTTTAACTGTGAGGACTCAGCTCTGCCCAGAATGCCTAGAGTAACCTCCTGTGTAAGTGTGTTATTCTGCAGGGCTCTGCTTTGTGAACACTGTGGCATCTCATGGTTTCTACTAATGAATAGACTAAACAGTAAAATAATTCCTGTGTTAGAGAGATCTGTCAAAAATATAAACAAGTGTATGCTTAGGTTAGCAGAGAAGGATGCGACCATTAGTTATGTCTGTCTGATAGGAAATAGAGACACTGTCTCCTACAGAGTCACTCCCTTGGCCACACATCCTCCTCCAAACTGTGAGTAGCAGCCCGTGCAAGCATAGTTGAAATGGAAACACAGCTTAATGAGCAAGAAATAAACTAACACATGGTTTCAGGCAAAACCATAGAAAACAAAGGGCAGGAGGTGGAGCATAAGCTTGGGGTAGACATGGGTGTTAATGTCACAGGTCTCACACAGGGAGCCCCATGCTGCCCAGAGAGGACTTGAGGATGTGAACACATTACAGAGATTTACACTTGACAGAAGGGCCCAGGTTTGCATCTCCACACACATTCCCACAATCAAAACCATGGACACACATCTGCCTAAGTGGGGCATTGACAGTAGTGCTCTTAAGGACAGAGAAGAAGGCCCGTTGGCCATTGAATGGTTCTCAAACTGAAATTATTGGATGTTTTCCCTGACAACACAGCACACATTCTGGGCACTTCCTGCACACAAGTGCAGGGATTGAAGGTGCCTCACCAATAATTTATCTTGTGCTCTGAAATGGACATGACAATGACATTGTAAGTACTCTTCAGGTTATTCTGGAAGGAAACATCAAAGACTCCAAAGAAAATTTGCTGAAACAAGGCAGACCTGAGCAATCTGTTTTGGTTCTTATGTTGTGTGCATCTATAGAGTAAATGTCTATTCTTCAAGGCTCCTAGATGGAATGTGCTCTGTTAGTCTTGTTGGTGAGCAATTCATTAAATGGGCCTCACCTCTCCATCCCTGAAGATTATCATTGTCAGGATTGTGTGTATCCTGAAGCTGTTAAACATGGAATGGGATCATGGAATATAAGTGTAAAAACAGAGCGATGTCCCTGGGGTGTAGAACTAAATTTGGAATATTCAATAGATGAAGATGAATACTCTCACTAAACTGGGACACTGCGGCACATGCACATTGCTAGCAAATGGAGTTTGAGGACACAGAAGCAAAGGTTCAGTACTAGGATGAACTTGACACTGACACCCATTTTCCTAAAACCAATCAAATAACATATACATATTGAGCCATGGGTGTTGACACAAGCCTCCAATTCTGGCTTTTCAAAAAATAAGGGAAAAGAATCACAACACATTTAGGGCCATTTTTGCCTATCAGAGGTCAGGCTCAGTTTTAGCTCCTGCACTACAAAGTGGTTCTGTCTTTCAAAAAAAATGAAGCAATGATATAAATGAGTGATAAAAACAACATGGTTAGAAAGTACAGGTTGAGGTTGAATTTTAGGGACAATGTCATAGTGCTTAAGGTTTCCATAATAGATAATCATTATTAATGGAAAGCTGGCATGAGATACACATTCAGAGCTTAGCAGTAACCTCAGGGACAAGATGGGAAGCTGAGCCGAGAAAGGAAGTATCCATCCAGCGGCTATATTACGTCATGCAAGGACACATCATTTCACATAAACATCCTTCTTCTGCTCTCTAATGAGTTAAAATATCTCTGTAAAGTAATCAGACACCATACAAAACTTTTATAGTTTATGCAGAATATTATTGGGTGGAGCTTGGATCACAGGATGATTAAGAGCAAGTGGCAAATGAACCTCTCCTGACAACAATCACAGTGGAGCACGGTCTCAAGCAGCACAGATGGCCCTGGAGGAGAGAGTTCAGGGAGACACGGAAGGGCCTGTGCTCATGTTCGGACTGAAGCAGCCGCAGCACAACCTGAACGGAAGAGACTAAGGCTGGGTATGAGGAGGGAGAAGAGGCTGGAGGACGCTGATCATGGATCAGCAGGTTGAAGGCATCATTGCCCTGCTTCCGTTATACCTCTGAATCAAATTCCCTTTATGACAGACTCCATTCTGGTTAAGAGGTGGCTGCTGCAGCACAAAAGGACAAGATACATCCTGACATCAGCTTCTCCTTCATATATGAGATGTGGCCCCCACATGCAAATTCACCCTCCAGCTCTAGATTCAAATCCGCTCATGAGCTGTGGGAGCTCACAGCTCCATCCCCATAGTGGATTGAGGTCTCTCAGCAAGGCAGGGGTGTGGTCTAAAGATGAGACTGCTGGGTCTTCTCCTGTGCCTGGTGACAGGTCCTTATGGTGAGTGTCCTCAGTCTGGGACATGGGTTCATGAGAAGGTTGGGAAAGATGACTGATAGGGAGGTTTTTATTCTCCCCAGGTGTCCTGTCCCAGGTGCAGCTGCAGGAGTCCGGACCTGGCCTGGTGAAGCCCTCGCAGACACTGTCCCTCACCTGCTCAGTCTCTGGCTACTCCATTACCAGTGGTTATGGTTGGCACTGGATCCGTCAGCCCCCAGGAAAGAGCCTGGAATGGATGGGGTACATATGGTCCGATGGTGACACTAGCTACAACCCGTCCGTCCAGAGCCGCATCTCCATCTCCAGAGACACAGGCAAGAACCAGTTCTCCCTCCAGCTGAACTCTGTGACCGCTGAAGACACAGCCATCTATTACTGTGCAAGAGACACAGTGATTTCATTAAATGGTGAGCCCAGACATAAACCGCCTTGCAAAGAAACTTAGGACCAACAGGTGGCGCTCGGCACACACTGCTGTAGGAAACCAACTTCTCAGCCCTGTGACAGCCTGGAGAATTAGTTTTCTCCCCAGGTTATTAGCTTCTCTGTCACTAGCCCAGACACAGAGATCCCAGGGAACTTTTATGTCTGGGATCCTAAAGAGTTATATTTTCATGAATCAGGCTGTTGTTTCCCCATCTATTTCCTTACTCATTTCACAATATGTTTGCAATGGAACCATTTTCCTCAACTCAATGGATTACACAGACTAATGAGTTTCTAGCTTTGGAAACACATAACATGAAAATTATTTCTGTGCCCACTGAAAGTATTTCTTCCATGACTGGAGGCGTTCGTATTATCTAGAAAGTCACTTCCTGCCTCTTATTAATGCAAAGTCCTGGTCTCAGAATACCTGGACATCTTTGTATTCCTTGATTGGAGTATTCACCTGTTATTGGAGTTGTGCGTTTTCTCAGCCTTGTCCACATAGGGCAATGCTTTGGATCACTTTGCTAGACTGCACTGCGGGCTTCTTCTGTAGGCATATCACTGCGGGACATCATGGTGCTGTCATACATCTTCCAATCATATGGCACTGACTGTGAAGCATTTCTCAGGACTTAGATATCAATAGTCCCCAAACTCAAAACCTCTGATGTACTTTCTCAAACTGTGTCTATTTGTGATTGAAAGTGTATTTGTTATATTTACATTGTCTTCAATAAAACTGGGACATCTACATGACTTTGTTTCAGCATGATTGGGGGCATTTTTGTCTGTATTTTCCTAATCAGTTATCTGACCATGGACAGGGAGTGGAATGACCATGCATGCAGGAAAGAACAAGATGTCCACAGCAGACACAGAAACACAGGAATTCCAAAGCCTTCCCAGATCAGAACTAGGACATCAGGGCCGTCTCTTTTCTTCTAAGTCCCTGAGGCCAAGGCTGGTTCAGGTTGGAGTAAGACTCTAACTTTGTTTGAATTGACTGAGACCCTTGGAATTACAGGGATTGGAAAATGGTCTTGAGAAGATTCCTTGAGTGGTTCAGAACAAGATCTAATCCACAAGATGACTCCTTCATGATTGATTTCCTCAAGTCAATCAACTAATAACACTACACTGGAGGAGAATTTCCTTTTCTAAAAAAGTTAGTCTTGCATGAGAAACACAACCTAGAACTCTTTGTCACCAGTTTTTGCTATAGCAGGGTAATATTTATTGTCACTCAGAAACCCTGGAGCACTATTCACAGAATATCTTTTGTTGAAAACTAAAATATTTCAAATGTCTTTCAAAGATGGAGCCAGTATACAAACTGGAAAATGTTCATAAACTGACTACTCAAAATTATGCTTCCAAAGTGAGCAACATATTAGAAAAATGTGTGTTATGTCCATATGAATAATAAAACTTGAGAAACAGATAAATAGCACTACATTACCTCATCACTGGATTTCATACTCTCTTGAACCAAATCACTGCTACCAAACATCCCTAGCACACTCATATCTGATGTGGGCCCTGCCCTCACTGAGCTACCCATTACCAGATCGGGCTATATAGCAGGAGGCCATGCAAATAGGGCCTCCTCTGCTGATGAAAACCAACCCAGTCTGACCCTGAGTCTGCATTAGAGCGCAGCCTTGGATGCCCAGGTGTTGCTCATTAGCGATCAGAGCTGAGCACAGATGACTCTACATGGAGCATGGCCTAGCTGGGTTTCCCTGTTTGCAACTTTGAGCGGTAAATTATTCAGAATGAAAGATACTGAGCTTGTCAGTGCACATCAGTGGCACAAACAGGGAATCTCTGTGACAAATTCTGTCAGATGTCTCTGTGTTTGCAGGTGTCCAGAGTGAGGTGCAGCTGGTAGAGTTCAGTGGAGGCTTGGTGCAGCCTGGGAGGGTCCCTGAGACTCTGCTGCATGGTCTTGGGATTCACCTTTAGTAGCTATGCCATGAGCTGGATCCTCCAGGCTCCTGGGAAGGGGCTGGAGCGGATGCCATACAGCAGTTACAGTGGTGGTAGCACATAGTAAGTAGACTCCGTGAAGGGTGGATTCACCATCTCTAGTGATAAAAGACAGAACATGCTGTATCTGCAGATGAGCAGCCTGAGACCCCATGATATGGCCGTGAATTACTGTGATGCAGACACAGTGAGGGGACATGAGTGGGAGCACAGACAAAAACCTCACTCTGGGGATGCTCATGCTAGCAGGTGTCTCTGTCATCCAGGGAGAATCAGGCAGGACCCCAGGAGCAGGTGCAGAGAAGGAATCAGGGGGTGAGGGCTTCCTGGGGCCTCTGGGTTTTTCCTTGTGCATTAAATCATAGCACCTGATTCAACCCTGCAGTACATGATCAGAAATGAAGATTCCAAGGCCACAAAAACGTTATCTGCTCCATTCAACTGTATAGGAATTGCATTTAATCGATCATCATGTCTTGTACCAATCTCAAAATTACTTGAAAACGTTGTGAGTTAGGTATTTTGAACATCTAATCATTATGATCATCTAAATATGAACCTGCTAAAATAATTGAAATGATAAGGTATTGCCTTGTGTATAATTAAAGGTTTCAGATTAGGAAATTAAAACTTCTGCATTCCTCTCCATTCTGTCTGAGAGCATGCAGGTTTCTTCTGTGGCTCCTGGAGCCACACAGGAGATCAGCTAGGCAGGCTCAGCCCCAGCACCACGTGGAAGATAATTTCACGCCCTAAGGGACTCCATAAATTGCCTTGTCTCTTTCTATTTTGTAGACTGTGCCCTGAAAGAAGTTTTCTGTGTGCAGCTGTGTTGAGGAAGAGTCAGGAGAGTCGTTGTCACTGCCCACCCTCACTCCACCCACATCATCAACATGTGCAGCCTTGGTTGCTTAGAGGACAAGAAACATTTCATGGAGTCCTGATTCGGTTCAGTCCAGAAATCCCGCAGCAGCTGCTTATGCTCATTCCAGCCTTAGGAAGGAGATGGGATCTGAGCCCTTTGTAGTTTTTGATTTGAAACTCAAGAGTGTGAAAAGCAGGAATGAGAAGCAAACATTTCCTCAGGAGTTTGGGGACAGGAAAGGGAGGGAGGAAGTCATGTGTCACAGGATGAGTGGAGGCTTCTACTCACCCAAGATGAGTGGAGGCTGCCTTGAACACCCTACTCCAAGGACACATTTTCTGAATGTAACTTGTGCCCAATCTTCTGAGTGGAAGATCTGCTCTAACTTTGGCCCATTCATTCCAGGAGCCCTGAACTTTTGTGGAGCGAGTCCCTTCCTCTTTGTGTACTCACGGTCATCACACTTTTTTCCAGGGTATCCCTTCAGTTTCCCCTTTTTCATTTCACAAAAAGAGTAAACCGAGGGCAGGGAAGTGAGCAGCCATGTGTGTCTCCTCTGTGTATCCCAGGCTCTGATTATCAGTGAACTATAGCACTGAACAAGGTCAGAATTTCAGACCTGAATCTGCATGCTGGATTCCAACATCCTTCCTTCACTGTAATGGACAATCTCTGCCTGAGCAGAGCATGAAGCCCAGACCTCCTGGTTGCCCAGAAGAGGTAGGGAGCCCCCCTAAATGCAAGAACATTACTCCAAATGTTCCCATGAGACCTCAATGCAGGACAAAGCATGTGTTTATCAGAGTCGTAAATAATGGGTCAATAATTACTGAACCCTCACCTACTTGTCCACTTCATACTGAGGAAGAATTACAATATGATGTGTGGGGTGTTCCATGTGTTGTTCAGGAAAGAACTATTCTAAGTACTCATGGAGGCCAGCATGAGTCAGGGAAGCTCAGCACTCTGTGTTTAGATTTAGAAGTTGAATGAATGTATACAGAAAATGTCTTGTCCTCAAACCATTATGTGATGCTTAATATTATAGTTTTGATGGCAAAATGCTGACTAAGTTGCTCTCAACCACTGATTTTTCTTGAGGAAGGAAAATTTTTATCAGCCTATTCATAAATCTTCATGATGTCAGAGAAGAGAATCAAAGTGGGCTCCCTTAAAAACAGGATCAGCCTTATCTGAGTGTTTTGCGGAAAATTTTCATCAGTGAATTGGACGATGAGTAGTGAAGCTTGTATCTGATTGGTAATTTGGTTTTAAGGTGAGGTCTAAGAGCACGATCACTGCAGACATGGTATCAGCTCTGAATGTGTTTCCTGAAACTTCAGTCTATATTGAGAGAAGTTTAAATTGAGGAATATCATGTGACACTGCACTTAGAGATCAAATCATTGATTATGACACAATAGTGTCATCTACGCAATGGAGCATTTAAGCAGATTTCCTCCTCTTCTTCCCCACGTACCTAGGAGTATGTTTGCCAGCAAAACATAGGCCACCTATCATTTTGTTCAGGTTGTCTTGTCTTCAGAGCAGCAGCCTTATCACACCCTGGGTGTCATAGAGAAGGAAGCAACCTGGACTTTATGTGCCAACAGCAAAAAGACAGTCTAGGAAGATCTCAGGGGACAGAGGGAGCAGCGTGTAGGACAGGGAAAAGAGGAACAAGGCAGGAGCTGTGCTGGCTTCAGAATTAATGGTGAAATGACGAGAGCAGAGAGGATGTGCAGCACTGTCTTGCTGCTCAGGAACACACAGGGCTCCATAGGAAAGGGGCTCTGGTCTCCTGTAGCTGGGATCCCACCTGGACATCCTTCCCACACTTCATTTGCAACATGTGCTCCCTTATCAGAGTTAAACACAACTGTAATTCAGGGGAATTGGTCTCAAGAGACACAGAAAGAATAAGGACAACTCTCACTCTTTCCTCTCCTATCAAAGAATCCTTCTATGCAATTTATTAACCAGATTCTCTTGTTGGGCGGTGGGAGCTCACAGTCCTCTGCTGAGACTTGGCTGGAGAAGGCAGAGCTCTGGCCTAGGAAAGGAGGCTGCCAGGGCTTTTCCTGTGCCTGGTGACAGCTTTCTGAGGTGAGTATCACAGCTCCAGTGGATCCAGGTGGAGGTTTAGAAAGCCTGTGAAATAATGGCATTTGTGCTGCAGGTGTGCTGTCCCAGGTGCAGCTACATCAGTGTCAGTCTGGCCTGGTGAAGCCCTTGCACACCCTGTCTCTCATCTGCTCAGTCTCTGAATTCTCCTTCTCAACCTTTGCTGACTGGTGGCACTGGATCTGCCTGACCTCAGGGAAGACTTCAGAGAAGTGGATTGGAGAAATAGATTATTATGATGGTGTTTGAAAGTACAGCCCTTCTCTCCCTGGCTTCATCTCCATCAGCAGAGACACAGCCAAGGGGCAGTTTTCCTACAGTTGAACTCTCTGACCCTTGAGGACCTGGCCATGTTTAACTCAACAGTGAGGGGTTCTCAGTGTGAGCCCAGACACAAAATTCCCTGCAAAATGCTTGGGACCACAAGCCGATGACCAGGACACATGGTGCACAGAAATGAATTTTAGAAAAGCTGAAAGATTTGAAGGATTTTATGTGCATTTTATTGTCCTCTCTCCCAAGACACTGGGCTTCAGAATTTCCAGGGGACTTTTCTTCCTCTAATCCTATAATATCGTTTTGTTCAAGGCTGTAGGGTTTTTGTTTTTTAACATCTACCTTATGAGTAGATGCACTTCCTAGTTTTCACTTAAATCATATTTTTACAACCCAAGTATCTGCACATTGTAACTCATTGTTAGGTCTAGGAACACTTAGTGATCATTGATCCCCCTATTAAATTTGCACGTGCTGTCCACCATCATGTACATCTCCACATCATGCACTCCTTGTCCAAGAAAAACCCTTTGGCTCAGAATGCTTGAGTGACAATCTCCATGTTGATGTGTTTGTTCACAGATGGCTGTGCTTGTGACAAACTTCTTTGTGTGGTGGCTAAAACTGAAACAGCCACCTCTTTGTTCATTAGAAATTCAGAGGAAGCTATGAATGGTGGACTAAACAATGGAGGTCAACTGAAACAGCGGCAGAACTGAAACAGCATGAGAATGAGTGTAGAAGGTCCACCTGAGGAAGGTTATCAGCATAAACAGGAGACCTGCAGAGGAGTGGTGTTGTGGGTTCTCCTAAGCGTTGCTCCTTTTTGGAGCCATTGGTTCTCCTGGAGGAGCTCATCATGCTGGAGCCACTGATATAAACTCATCTGTTACTATCAGAGCAGCTGGAGCCCTTGTGGCCTAGGATGCCTGTGGTCCTTTTCAGGGAAGCCCTGGTCTTTAAGTGTCACTGCTTGGATCTAGCACAGAATCCTCAACCTACTAGCACAGTTCCTTCACTCCACCAGCATAGACTTTGGATCTTTCACTGTTGAACTTTGGGACTTTCCACCACAGGTCCACAAAGCAGACTTCTATGAGTCATTGTCCTTGGCTCTAGGCCCCCAGCTGGGCACGTGGAAGGCATTGTCATGGGCCTAAGGTTTCAGCTGTGCTCATGCATGTTATTGCCATGGGATCCAGGCCCTTGGCTGCAAGTTTTAGGTCTTTAGTGTGTGGAGAGATTTCCTGAACTTTCTTTGTATTTGACTCTTGGAATTACTATCATAAAGAATGCTATAACTATGTGTCCTGTATTGTCATTTCTTCCTTCAAAACTCTGACACAACACCATGTGTGTTTCCTTGTGACAATCTCTTCCCCAGGTGCCTGTTTGAGCACAGCTGACAGAGTCAGGTCTCAGGTAGGAAAAATATGCTGGAATGGTTTCCCAGTTTTCTACTTTCACTTAGGGTCATTTTTCAGGTCTTAGCCCAAAGAACATGCTGTAACTTGCAGTTGTTGTATGCAGTTTCTCTGACTTGTCACCTGTGAATGAGGAGGCATGGAAAAGCTGAGTAACTTGATGTAGTGCACAGAGCTCTCAGATGCAGACCTGAGGTAACCAGTGTGTTCAACTGTGAGGGCACAGCTCTGCACAAGGTGACTGGAGCATTCTCATGTTTAAGTCTGTTATTCTGCAAGGCTCTGGTTTGTGAACTCAGTAGAATTTCATGGCTTTGTACTAATCGATAGAGGAAAAAGTAAAATATTTCTTGTGTCATAGCGATCTATCAAAAATATAAACAAGTGTATACATAGGTGAGCAGAGCAGGATGTGGCCATCAGTTATATCTGTCAAAGAGGAAATAGGGAAACCCTTTCCCACATAGTCACCCTCTGGGCCACACATCCACCTCCATACTGTGTGCAGCAGCCCATGCGGCATAGTACTGAATTGGACACACAAGTCAATGAGCAAGAAATGCACTAGGACATGGTTCCAGGCAAAACCATAGGAAAAAAGGGCAGCAGGTGGAGCATAAGCTAGGTGCTGACATGGATGTTAACATCACCGGCCACACAGGGAGCCCTGTCTTGTCCTCAGAGGACCTGAGGAGGTGAACACTTTACAGAGATTTACACTTGAGAGAAGGGCCTGGCTTTGCAGCCTCACACATATTCGCAATCTCAAAACCAGGGCCACACATCTGCCTGGGTGGGCATGGACACTGGTGCCCACAAGGAGACAGAGAAAGACCCATCACCCCTGTATGGTTCCCAAACTGAAATTATTAGATGTTTTCCCTCATGACACAGGACATGTTCTAGGTGGTTCCTCCACACAAGTGCAGGGATTGAAGTTGCCTCAATAATAATTTATCTTGTGCTCTGAACTGGATATGACAATGACATTGTAAGTACTCCTCATGTTATTCCAGAAGGAAACATCTAAGACTTCCATGAAAATTTGCTGAAATAAGGCAGAGCTGTGCAGTTTGTTTTGGTTCGGTTGTCCTGTACATCTAAAGAGTGAATGTCCATTCTTCAAGGCTCCTAGACGGGATGTGCTGTTTTAGTCTTGTTGGTGAGGAGTTCAATAAATGCACCTCACCTCTCCATCCCTGAAGATTATCTTTGTCAGCTATGTGTGGATCCTGAAGCTGTTGAATGTGGAATAGAAACACGGAGCACAGATGTAAAACAGCGCGATGTCACTGGAGTCTAGAAGTACATTTTTAATGATCACTAGATGAAGGTGAGTGTTGCCACTAAACAGTGAGGATGGGACACATGCGCATTGCCAGCAAATGGAAGTATGAAGAAATAGAAGCAAAAGTTCAAGACTAGGATGAACTTGTCCTTGAAGCCCATTTTCGCAAGACAAAAAAAGAACATACACATGTTGAGCCTTGCATGTTGTCACAAGGATGTAATTCTGACTCTTGGAAAAATAAGTGAAGAGAATCACAGCACATTTCAGGCCAGGAATGGCTACAGAGGTCAGCCTCAGTCTTAGCTACTGGATTTTAAAGTGGTTCTCTGTTTCAAAAAAGTGAACCAACATAAAGAATGATGAAAACTATATGGTTAGCATGTGCAGGTTGTGGTTGAATTACAGGGACAATGACATTGTCTTCAAGGTTTTCATAAGGCATCATCATTCATCATGGAAAGCTAGCATGAGATTGGCATTTGTAGCTTAGGAATAACCTCAGAGAACAAGATGGAAAGCTGAGCCTAGAAAGAAAGTATCCATCCAGGGGCTACACTCAATCATGTGAGGACACGGCATTTCACATGAACATCCTCCTTCCCTTCTCCAGTGAGTTAAAATACCTCTGTAAGGTAAGCACAGACCACACAAGCCTTTTAAAGTTTGTGTTGGATATGATTGGGCGGGGCTTGGAACACAGGGTGATTTAGAGCAAGTGGCAAATGAACTTCTCCTGACAACAATCACAGTGCAGCAAGGCCTCAAGCAGCATGGATGGCCCTGAAGGAGAGACACCAGGGAGCCACGGAGGGACCCATGCTCATGTCCATCCTGAAACAGCAGCAGCAGCACAGCCTGGATGGGGAGAGACTGAGGCTGGGGCATGAGCAGGGAGAAGAGGCTGGATAATGCTGATCTGGGATCAGGAAGTCGAGGCCTTCACTGCCCTGCTTCCATTATTCCTCTCAATCAAATTCCCAGTCATTAGAGATTCTAACCCAACTTGAATTCAGTTTGGAAGTTCCTCCTGCAGTACAAAAGAAAGAGAAATGTCCTGACTTTAGCTTCTCCTTCACATATGAAGTGTGCTCCTCACATACAAATTCACCCTTCAGCTCTAGATTAAAAATCTGCTCATGGGCTATGGGAGCTCACAGCTCCATCCCCAGACAGGGATGAGGACTCTCAGGAAGGCAGGACTGTGTGTTGCAAAATGAGACTGCTGGGTCTTCTCTTGTGCCTGGTGAGGGGTCCTCATGGTGAGTGTCTTCAATGTGGGACTTGGGTCCATAAGTTTTGAAAGGAGACTGACAAGAAGGATTTTATTTTCCCCAGGTGCCTTGTCCCAGGTGCAGCTGCAGGAGTCAGGACCTGGCCTGGTGAAACCCTAGCAGACTCTGTCCCTCACCTGCATGGTCTCTGGGTTCTCCATCACAGCCAGTGGTTACGGGTGGAGCTGGATCCGGCAGCTTCCAGGAGAGCGTCTGGAGTTGATGGGATTCATGTATTCCAGTGGTGTCACTTACTACAGCCCATCCCTGAAGAGCTGCTACCGAAGTTCTAAAATGGTGAAACACAGCCTCATGGGTGATTCTTGTCAGAGATCCGAGGGCCGGAATGCTGATGGGAATTTGGACAGTGAAGGCCCAGCTTGGATGTTTTAGTTGGACCCAAGATGTGTATGGTAGCTGAAAGCTCATTCAGGGTCACTCCAGCAACACAGGCAAGAACCAGTTGTCTCTGCAGCTGAACTCAGTCACTCCAGAAGACACAGCCACTTACTACTGTGCAAGACAGGAAGTGATTTCATACATTAGTGAGCCCAAACAAAACCCTCCCTGCAGGGAAACATCTGACCAGCAGGTGGCACTAGGCTCACACTGCAATAGGGACACACAGTCCTGTGTGTGACACACAGCCCTGTGGTGACAGCCTGGAGGGTTTTTTCCCCAGGTGATCAGCATCTCCATCACTAGCCCCGGCACAGAGATTGCAGTGATCTTTTCGATCTGGGATCCTAAAGAGTTATATTTTCATAAATCAGGCTTTTGTTGCCTAAATATTTCCTTACGAATTGTGTAATAAATTTTGAACAAAACCATTACAACTCAACTGATTCCACAGTCTCATTATGTTTCACATGTAGAAACATCTAACAATGAAAATGATTTCTGTGTTCATTGCAAGTCCTTCCTCCACCCTCAGATATTTCCATTAGTCATCTTATCCTGAAGGTCCCTGTCCAGTTCTTGTTCGCACAAAGCACTTTGGTCTGAATGGCTGGTCATCATTATATATTTTGATCTGAGCATTCACCTGGTATGAGAGCTATTCCTTTCCTCACCCTTGTCCATATAGGGAAACTCCTCTGATCACTTTGGTAGACTGCATTGCGGGTTTCTTCTGTAGGCATCACCCTGGTAGACAACATTGTGCTCTCACACATCTTCCAATCATATGGCACTTGCCTGAGCAAGTGTATCTCTCAACCTTGATGTCAATAGTGCACCATCTCTAAGCGTCTGATGTGCTGTCTCAACCACTGTATCTATTTGTAACTGAAAGTGGATTTGTTATATTCACATTACCCTCAATAAAATTTGGACATGTACAAGAGTAGGTTTCAGCATGACTTGGGCACTGTTTTCTACTTTTTACTCATCTGTTAGTTTGTTGACCTTGGAACAGGCAGTGGAATTACCATGACTCCATGAAAAAACAAGATACAGAGCAGACATTAGAGATGAGCAAATTTCAAAGTCTTCCTACATTAGAGCAGGATTTCAGCTCTCTCTTCTCTCCCGAGTTCTTTAGGAGTAGGCTGGCTCAGGTTGGACTAAGACTCCAAGTTTGTGTGAATGGACTGTGATCCTTGGAATCACAGGGGTTGGAGCATGGGAAACTGTTGTTGAGATGTTTCCCTGAGAGGCTCAAAACAAGATATAATCCACAAGATTATTCTTTCATGATTGATTCTCTCAAGTCAATCAACTAACAACACTCCACTGCAGAATTTCATTTTTCTAAAAAAATTAGTGTTGTATGACAAACACAACCTAATAGCCCTTTTTGTGAGTATTTGCTATAGCAGAGTAAAATTTCATTTTTACTCAGCAACGCTGGAATACAACATAATGTTTGTGTTCAAAACTAGAAACAGTTAAATGTCTTTCCAAGACAGAGCACTGTACAAACTGGAAAATGTTCATAAACCACTCATTTTTATGCTTCCAAAGCAGACCATTATATCAGAAAAAATCATGTTATGTGCACATGAAAAATAAAATTAGCCAAATAGCTAAATAGCACTGTATCACCTCAAATGAGATTTCACATGGTTTGCAATCAAATCATAGCTAGTAAACCTCCCCAGTGCACTCACACTGGATGTGGGCCCCACCCTCACTGAGCTATCTGTCAGCAGAACTGGCGACATAGCATGAGGACATGCAAACAGGGCCTCCCTCTCCTGATGAAAACCAGGCCATGTAGACCCTGTGGCTCTGCATTCGAGTGCAGCTTTGGACACCAGCTCTTGCTCATTAGTTGTGACAACTGAACACAGATGGCTCATCGTGGAGCTTGGGCTGAGCTGGGTTTTACTGTTTGCAATTTTGAAAGGTAAATTATTCAGAAAAAAAGATATTGAGCTTTTCAGGGGACATACGTGGGATAAACAGGGGACCTCTGTGATGGTTTCCTGAGAAGGTTGTCTCCGTGTTTGCATGTGTCTAGGGTGAGGCACAACTGGTGGAGACCGGGAGAGACTTGGTTCAGCCTGGCAGGTGCCTGAGACTCTCCTGTGTGACTGCGGGATTGACCTTCAGTAACTCTGGCACGAACTGGATCCGCCAGGCTCAGGGAAAGGGGCTGGGCACAATCTCAGTGATCTGTTACTATGGTAATACAGTATACTACGCAGACTCCTTCAAGGGCCAGTTCATCATTTCCAGGGGCAACAGCAAGAACATGCTGTATCTGCAGATGAGCAGCCTAAGACCCGAGGACATGGACATGTATTACTGTGCAGCAGACACACTGAGGTGGCATCAGTGTTAGCTCATAAACCTCATTCTGGGGATGGTCAGGGCAGCAGGTGACACTGCTGTCCAGGGAGAACCAGGCTGCACACCAGAACCAGGTGCAGAGCAGGAAGCAGGGGGTGCAGGCTTCCTGAAGGCCTCTGCGTGCGGTTTCCCTTTTGTGTTAAATCATAGCACCTGATCCAACCGTGCAGGACCTGAGCAGCAACGAAGTATCCAAGTCCACAATAAACATCATCTGTTCCATGCAACTGCATAGGAATTTCAGTTAATGTGTTATTATGTCTTGTACCAATGTCAAAATAACTTGGAAACTTTGTGAGTTAGTTGTGATTTTTTTGAAAACCAAATATTGTCATTATCTTAAAATGAACCTGCGAAACTGATCTAAATGATAAGGAATTGCCTGGTGAATAATCAAACATTTTATATTAGGAAATTAAAACTTTCTCCTCTCTCTCCGTTCAGTCTGAGCCATGCAGATTTCTGTCTTGGAGTAACACAGGAGATGAGCTAGGCAGGCTTAGCCCCAGTACCATGGGAAAGATCATTTCACACCCTAAGGGACTCCATAAATTGCCTTGTCTCTTTCTATTTTGTAGACTGTGCCCTGAGAGAAGTTTTCTGTGTGCAGCTGTGTTGAGGGAGAGGCATGAGAGTTGTTCTCACTACCTACCTTCTCTCCACCCATGTCATCATGACCTGCATTCTTGGTTGCTTAGAGGACAAGAAACAGTGCGTGGAGTCCTGACTCGGTACAGTCTGGAAATCCCGCAGCAGCTGTTTATGCTCAGTCCGGCCTTAGGAAGAAGATGGGATCTGAGCCATTTGAACTTGTTGATTTGGAACTCAAGGGTGTGAGGAGGAAGAATGGGAAGCGAACATTTCCTCAGGAGCTTTGGGCACAGGATAGAGAGGAGGGGGTCATGTGTTACAGGACATAGGTCCTTCTACTCACCCAAGCTGAGTGGAGGCTGTGTGAACACCCTGCACCAAGGACACATTTTCTGAACATAACTTGCTCTCAATCTGCTGACTGTTGTCTGGAAGATCTGCTCTAACTTTGGCCCATTCAATGCAGTAGGCCTGAACTGTTGTGGAGCGAGCCTCTTCCTCTTCACACACTCACTGTAATCATGCTTTTGTCCAGGGTCTCTCTTCAGTTTCCCCTGTTGCATTTCATAGCTTAGAATGTGCAAGGCTGGGAAGAGTACAGGGGAGAGGGTTTGGGCTTGGTGCAGGAAGGGCCTCATGGTTTCCTCAAGGAGGGGCCTTTAGAAGAGCATACAAAAGACTCTCGGGACTGCAAAGGTTATTCTAATACACCTAAGAGTGAAAACATGAAGGCTGACACCAGGATTTAGGCAGAAGGCAGTCATCAAGATGATCCAAGGTAATGCTATGAGCCCATACTTGAAGATCCTGAGGTTGGGTCTGAAGCCAACCCTGAAGATTAGCAATATCTCCATCCAGATTTCTATGACAGGCACCCTGGAGAAGACACTGAAACTCCTCCCAATATTCAGAATGACTAAAAGAAATAGGAGTAATGCCCATTATGCAAAACCCAGTATCAGAGTTTAACTTACTGTGTATCCATAGGATTCAGTGTTTGCCAAGCCAGCTGACAGTGGCCTCAGGGGTGAGAAGATTTTATATAATTTCTTCATCAGTGTGAGTTGGAGTCATTAATTCTAAGGCATCATTTTGGAAGTAGCCAGTCCTAGTATGAGCAGTTTGTGTAGAGTTAGTGAAAGACACCAATGTAGTCATGAAAACAATTAATGATGAATGTAAATATTATATAATTTAAACATACATAAATACAATACATATTTTGCAAGCAGTAATCTAATTCTTTCTCTGAATACATAGTGTATTTCACATTGCTCACTGAAATTTAAATGCCTTTCTCCAAATAACCCTTTTATGCTGTCTTTGCCTAAGTTCTTACTCTAACTCATTGCATCCCTAGGGAGCCCTCCTGCCCCCATCCCCACACCCGCCTGTCCCCCTCTCTGCACACTCTCATCCAGGCTCTGCAGCTCTAGGCTGGTCACAGCCTGTCTGAGCCTTGGTCCAGGCTAATGTTGGTTCTGCACCAAGGATGCTTGGTCTGCATCCTGCTTCTCCCCAGCCTCAGTGTAAAAGTTGGGGATCAGAGAGCAGCACGGAGGTATGGAATCAGCTTAGGGTGGATCCACAACCTCTGCTTTCCACACATCTTAAACACACACAAGGCTCCACTGAGAAAAGGTGGATTTGTCTCAGCAGCCACTGAGGGGTGGAAGCGCTGCAGAAATGCATAGAGGGACTCAAGGAAGAAGGATGGCGTGAGGCCCATGTCGATGGAATAACATCAGTTCTGGTCTTGTTCTTGGAAATGTCTGACTTCAGCAAGGATCACAGTGGAGCCCAGCACTCGGAAGCTCAGGAGAGGAAGAGGCCCCAGTGCTGGCTTCTCCCTGCAGGGGTCCACGGTGAGGCTTAGTCCTCCCTGCACACTGGAACATGTGGTGACTGTCCCTTCCACCATGTTTGAGTGAGTTGGCCCCTCCTTCATGCTGTTCTTTGCAAAGTGATCTGGCACCTTCTCTTAAGGAGCAGCTTATTTAGTGTATTCCTCAACTGGAAACATGAATTAATCTGGAGGAAACAGTCTCCATAAGTTCTCAGGAGAAAGCATGAAGGACCCAAGGAGAGTCAATCAAGGGTCGGGAAATGAATGGCCCTGTCACTCCTTTAGGCATTCCAGGCTCTGAGTTCCAAGGCACTATGGCATTGAAGAAGCTCAGAATTTCAGCCCTGAGACAGCACTGTGGGATTTCACCATACTTTCTTCACTGTAGTGGACAGATATCACCTCAGCAGAGCATGAACCCCAGTCCTCCTGGCTGCCCAGCACAGTGGGAGCCACTCTCAGTCCAAGTCCTTTTCTCAGACAATTCCCATGAGGCTCCAATGTGCAACAAAGCATGTGGTTACCAGCCAACAGCACAACACAGCCAACAGCAAGGTGACCTGCAACTGAACCCTGTCAACTCTGAGAAACAAACAGAAGTGTCCTCATGTTCAGCCCTGACCCAAAATTCGCTGCAAAGAGATTGGTACTAGCAGGGGATGCAGAGAATACATGGAGCACAGAAATCAAACTTAGAGAAGGTGGAAAAAAAAGCAAGGATTATTTCTCCACTTGATTGTTCTTTCTGCCAAGATAACAGGAACTGAATATCCAGGGAACTTCTCTGTTTCTAACCCTACAGTTTTGTGTATAAATGGACTTAGGCATTTTGTTTTTTAACATCTACCTCATGACAAGATGCACTTAGTAGCTTTCAATGAAATTCTTTTTAAAACTCAGGCGAGTACACAGAGCAACCCCTTCTTTGGTCTAGAAATAGTCACTGATTACTGACCCTCTGTTAAGTGCACATCTGTCATCCGCCATCAGGGGCCACTCCATGTCACCCTGTGCTGTTGCATGCAAAGCCCTGTGCTCAGAATGGTTGGGGAAAAATTTCTATGTTGATAAGTTTGTCCTCACGTGGCTGGAGGCACTTTTCCGTCCTCTGGGGCCTTGACAAGAATACAGAGCACCCCAAATGAGAGCATTCCCCTGCGGACTCAGCTGTACCCTCCCAGCCATCCCCATGCTCTTCTTGCTTCCAGCCTCCCTCCTTGTGTCCTCCTCATCATAGGCTTGCTCCTCACCAGGGGGACTGTGGAAACTGGTCCACATGCACTGGGTCACACTGCTCTGTGCTTATGATCAACACTGGGCAGAAATAATCCAAATAGCACAGGCCTCCAATAGCACATGCCTGGGATAAGTCTACTGCCATTTCAAGGTAACTCAACATATGATATTTAATGCATCATATATGTCTTAATCTGTCCTAACCAATGAGGAAAAATAAGTAGATAAACATTTCAGCAGTTCTGAAGCTGATGAAGAGGATCTGCCAGGATTCCTGCCTCAGACCCCACGTGAAGCTGCAGATGCAGCCTCAGGTAGTGCATGCATTGAGCACACCCAGAGCATTGGGGAGCCCTGAGCTGTGGATCCAAGGTTTTCAGTGCGTGAACAGGTCCTGATCATAACAGTGTGGACTCTTCTTTACCTCTCTGGGGTCTGCTCATCCTTTCTGACGATGACTACACTTGTGCTTGTGACAAAGTTCTGTGTGTAGTGAACCAAATAGCAGTGGCAGTGGCGTGTTGTTCTCTGCCCCATTAGAAAAATATATGGGGCTCCGTGTGTTTCCTGGTGAGGATCCTACCCAGGAGCCCGGCTGGGGAGAGCTGCAGGACTCAGGCCCTTGGTGGGACACATAGGTTTCAATGCTTTCTCACTTTTCCCTTTTCCCTCGGAAAAAATTATGCACAGTTTACCTCAAAGAATATGTTATGACTTCTCAGTTTTATTTCCACAATTTCTATGATTTATGACCAATGACTTATGAGGCATAGAAAAACTGAGTAACTTGATGTAGTGCACAGATCTCTCAGGTGCAGAGCGGAAGTACCCAGGATCCATAACTGCGAGCACACAGCTCTGCCCTGAATGCCTGCTTTATCCTCCTGTCTGCCCCTTTCATTCTGCAGAGCTCTTAGCTTGTCCACAAATTCTCATTACATGGTTACCTACCAATGTATACAAGGAACAATGCAATTATTCCTGGTTCATACAGATCTGCCTGAAATCATCAACAAGTGTATGTGTAAATGGTCAGAGCGGACGGCCCTGAAGGAGAGAGTTCAGAGAGACAAAGAGGGTCCGGTGCTCATGTTAGTCCTGCAGTGGCAACAACACAGCCTGGATGGGGAGAGGCTGCGCTGGGGTAAGAGTAGGGAGAAGAGTCTCCAGGAAGCTGACCTGATATCAGGAAGTTGGGGTCCTCATTGCTTAGCTACCACTATACCTGTGAAATCAATTCTGAAATGACAGTTTCAAACTAAGAGAGAATTCAGGATTAGAGGTTGTTTGCAGAAGCACAGAGGACTAGAAATGTCCTTACCTCATTTTCTTCTTTATATATAAAGTGCGCACCCGACATGCAAATTCACCCTCCAGCTCTCGAGTCATAATCCACTCATGGGCTGTGGTAGCTCACAGCTCCATCCCCAGATAGGGCTGAGGTCTCTCAGGAAGGCAGCGGTGTGGTCTAATAATGAGACTTCTGTGTTTTCTCCTGTGCTTGGTGACAGGTCCTCATGGTGAGTGCTCTCAATGTGGGACTTAGGTACATGATAAGGGTTTGAAATGTGGCTGACAGGAAGGTTTATATTGTCTCCAGGTGTCCTGTCCCAGGTGCAGCTGCAGGAGTCAGGACCTGGCCTGGTGAAGCCCTCACAGACCCTGTCCCTCACCTGCACAGTCTCTGGATTCTCCATCACCACCAGTGGTTATGCTTGGAGCTGGATCCGTCAGCCTCCAGCAAAGAGCCTGGAGTACATAGGATACATAAATAGCGGTGGTAGCGCTGGCTACAACCCGTCCTTCCAGAGCCGCACCTCCATATCCAGAGACACAGGCAAAAACCAGTTCTCTCTGCAGCTGAACTCTGTCACCACGGAAGACACAGCCAGCTATTACTGTGCAAGAGGCACAGTGCTTTGGTGCAAGTGTGAGCCCAGACATAAACCTCCCTGCAGGGAAACACGGGAACAGCAGGTGGCGCTCGGCACACACTGTGATAGGGAACCAGTTACTCAGCCCAGTGGTGACAGCCTGGAGGGTTTTCTCTCCATGTCATCAGCATCTCCATCACTATCTCAGGCACAGACACTCCTGGGATCTTTTACATGTCTGATTATAAAGGGCTATGTTTCCTTAAATCTGACTTTAATCTCCCATCTATTTCCTTACAGATTGCACCATAAATTTTTAATGAAAAGATTTTTCACAATTCAGTTTATGACACAGCCTCATTAATGTTTAAGTGTAGGACTATTTAACAATGGAAATGATTTCTGTTGAATGCAAGTCTGCCATCCACGCTCAGGTGCATCCACAGAATATTTTCTTCTGAGGTCCCTTCCTAAGTTCTTCTTCATGCAAACCTCACCTCTGCAGAGATCAGGACCCACACAACCTGCTCCTCACAGCCCAGGAGTGTGCAGTCCCTTCAGAGGGAGCCAAGGTGCACTCAGGGGGATCATGTTGCCCGGAGCCAGGCCTTCCAGATCCCAGCACAGGAGCTGGGATAAAGTCCCCCGGAGACCCTGGGGGACTTTATCTGCTGAGACCCCGGGTCCTCCTCACTCCTCATCCTCCTGTAACCCACTGCTCTCTATGGAAGTGGAGTAATAATGAGCCCTGCGTGTCTTTCATTACACACTCTTCATGCAATTTGGACTGTGAAACATTTTAAAACTATAAATCTGAGAATAAATAACAAATTTATTTAAGTGATTTAGGTATCAATAATTTTACCAATTAAAAGTTTAAAAATTCATTAGTTGTGAGTATATACTCTTAAGCCCAGTCATCAATGTAATTTCATTATAATTTTTCTGTATTCCAAAGGGATTCCAAGCATTTTTAGCTGTCCTTTTCCATTTCTGCATTTCCCACTCCTGACTCAATCCAAAGGAGTAAAAATCCATTTGTGCCTTTAAAGATTTGCCATTTCTAAAAAATTTTCTTAAGCCTCAAGGAATAGAGTTATTGAACCTAAATTCAGTGCTTAGCAAAAATAATTTCAGTTTTATGCACTGAACCCTCTATGTATGTTTAGATACAAGTTACAGGCAATACACATACTGATGAGGATGTGGACATACGACAGGCCTCAAAAATGGGGATGAGATCTTGAGATGTAACAAACACTCTACAAAAATTTACCATTTTTTAAAATTAACACAATGAATTTTTCATTTGATTTTCCCATTGGATTATTAAGACTATCAAAATTTTCATTTGCACAAAATTATGCCAACTGGTATGTGAATAAATATTCTCCATGGTAACCAAAATTCAGAAACTCCTCAAAAGTCTAGCAGTTCATAAAGACTCAGCAAAGCAATTACAGCCTCACAAGGGATATTCTTCACCCATAAATGAAATGAGGTGAAGAGCCTTATTCCAGAGTGATTGTGTTGAACATACAGCAATATGCACCAAATTCCCCTCCTGTGTGTTACTGGTGGCATCTAATATCTACTTTTCTGCTGTCATCGTCTTCAGAAAACAGCTCCACCTTCCAGGGACTACATGCACATGAATTACAGCTTGAATCCTGGGAAACTGGTGTAGCTTTCCTTATGATGATGAACACGAAGGGTAAGTATTGTCAGTGTAGAGCAAAAAAGTGATTTAATATGCAAATTCCATTCTATTGTAGAGTTAATATTTGATCTTAGTTGGCATGGGTACTATCCATGCATAGTGAAAAGAAAGTAAGGTACGCTAAAGCTCTAACATAGAAAGCAACTCTGAAGAAATTTACAGTGCAGAAATGTAATTTTCCAACAATACACTGATGTTGAAGTCCTGCATAGTTGTATAAACAAAATACAACAGGCAAAACATAGTCCATTTCAAATGATACAATGACTGATAACAGCAACAGTACAGGGTGGAATATTAACTCAAAGGAAGTGAAACAATTCAGAAATTTCACTCACTAGCCTAGCTATCCATGACATCGCATTTACTAGAGAGAATGCTGAGATCATATGAAGGGAGCGTGTGATGGGGAGTGTGGTGGGGAATGAGAGAGGCAGGTGCTTCTCAGCAGGAAAATAGAATAATGATTCCAGTTGTATTTAGCGTCTGTCTCTCCCAACACAGGTCCAGAGTGCAGGCACTGGAGAGCACAGCAGGGCCAGAGAGGGTTAGTGTGCGACCTCGAGTCTTATTCTCCAGAGTGTACTCAGGAGTCAGCCCTGGGCATTATTGGCCGCCTTGTTCAGGGATGACAAGTGTAGGTCTTGGGTGTCCATGAGCAGTGTGAGCCACAGTTATGACAATATGGAAAGCATGCACCATCTATGTCCCCAGTGTTCACAGATGCTACTCTCCAGGTGCAGGAACTCCAAGGGGTGTGCTACATGGACAGCTCCATCCTGCTTCCAAAGTAAGCCCCAGAATTCTGCAGGTGTAGAAGTGAGCCCTGCAGCAGGGAAAGCTGCGGAGACTACCCGCGATTGCAGTGCAGCACAAAGGTGGGGTGAGAGCCAACTAGGGTGGCCCCTGAGCACCGCACCTTGCAGACCTGTGTTGCCCATTTGCCACAAGACCCCAGGTTGCAGTGACATCAGCAAAGCGGGGGAGTACTTTGGGCTACAGTTCACTCTCATAAAGACACTTGTAACTGCTGTGTCCCTCAAGACCTGTGGATGGGGTTGCTATGACATTTTCAAGCTGTGAATTAAACTCACGGTGACACGAGGTCCAAGAGGGTTAATTAGGCTCTTTCAGTATAATCTTTGTCTAGTTTGTTTTTGGTTTTTGATGCCACTTCTTACTTCTTTGCATCAGCTCTTTTCATTGGGAGTGTCCACCCTATATCTAGTCCACCATTGTATTGTGGAAGTGCTTAAGTGCTTAATTTTATAAATATATACTGCAAAGTCACACCTAATGAAATTTTGATCAGAGGTTTAAATTAGCACTAAATAGATTTAAAACTTTGGGGCCATTTCCAAAGAGCAAAATGACTTTAGTGTGCGATCTAAACAGGATGGATAGCAGGATGGAAAACTATGATTTGAGGCCAAGAACCTCTCTGTGTATCTACATTGGAACTCCTCTATCCCCTGGAGGGTTTCATGAACACATGACCTTTTGGGAAATTCACCTAGAATTTCCTATGTGAGATTCAGGCTCTTGAGACCCGAGCTGATTCCTTTATTTCACTTTCTACAATGGAGGAACACATTGTGAGTCTCTTCTACCATCTAATCATTCAGAAAGTAGAGAAGAGTTGGAGGCACACAGATTCCCATGGCAGACACCAAATCTGTTGTCTATTCTTGAAACTTGGGAGATTCAGAAATATGAGGAAAACCTGTGCATGGTAATGTAAATTGCTCCTTGTAGGTTTATTTGTGGTAGCATCAGCAGACATACACATATCTCAATTTGCACTAGGCTATATATATACTCAGAGGCTTCAACACACACAGGCCTTAGAAGTCTCTGTATTTCTCACAACTTAATCTTCCGATCCTATGGCACAGCCTGACCTCGACCTGGGGCAGTTGAGTCTTGGCATTGTTTATGGAAGCCTGCTGTTCCAGATTATTGATTTTTATTTGCCTTGCAACTTTGTCCACTATTAGTGCTTTAAATTTTAATTTTTAAATTTATTTGCTTTAAATATTGAATCTATTTTTGTGACTGTTATTGTTTGTTGTCAGAACTGATAATCTTTTTATCACATGTCTACATTTTCCAGATGATGAGCCGCTCTCTTTGTGATAATCATGAACTCATAAAATTTAAATGAACAGTAACAGACATACTGAAGAATTAATCTGAAGAGTATTATGTCTCGCTTCTGTTTGATTGTTCATTTTCTGTTTGGTTTTTCCTTATAGAAATGAAAAAGCCTCACAATCAATAGGCAAGCAGCCTGCCATTGAGCTGTCTCCCCAGCTCCATCATCACACTGGTAAATTAATCAGCATAAGTATCCAGCAATGGTGACCCATGGAATCATATGCGGATATTTCAAAAACCATTGTGTCAAACATGACCAACCTGATAGGATACATGAAAGAGGAAAGTTAGTGCAAAGTGACATGAGGATGGTCACAAGCTGCCTTGCAATAGAACGCAGGATGGAAGCAGGGGAGTGTGGGACTGCAGAGGAGCCTCAGGGCACACTGCAGGGTGACACGTGTGCTCACTACTATGATTGTGTGTGTGGCTGTGCAAGCATCCATGTGTGTTCACTGTTCCAAGGTGCACACTTTGTATATGGGCAGTTTATGTGTAACATGAACCACAGAGAAATGATATCTCAACGTAAGTGCCAGGGATTTAGCTCAGCAGTACAGCCTCTGACTGGCAAATGTAATACCCTGAATTGGATTACTGGCAAGAGAAGCAAAAAACAAACAAACAAACAAACAAAAAACCAAAAAAAAAAAACCCCCAAAAAACTAATTACAGAAACACCATAAGAGGATTAATGACAGGAGACAATGAAAGGGTCACTAAAAAACATCCACATGACCTCTGGTTCTGTTTTCTCTCAGCAACCAGAAGAATGCAGCAAAGTGATGCATGTTCTCACTACAGTAAGAAGGGACCAGAATCATCACCAGGGGCGTCTGCTCTGTCCAGGACCTGCAACAGAAGGAAATCTTTGAGACTTAGGGGAGTGCAGGCCCAGACAGTGGGGGGAATATTTACAGCACCCCAGATCTCCTGTAGGAAAGGAAACAGTTTCTTATGTTTACATGATTTTTGTGCTTCCAAAGTGGAGCTGTTTATTAGAAAAATGCATGTTACGTGTATATGAAGAAATAAAGGTGTGCAAAAAATAGATGAATACCACTACATCATCTTACCATATGATTTCTTACTCTCTTCAATCAAATCATTGGTACCAAACATCCACTGCACAGTCTCATATCATGTGGGCACTGCCCTCTGTGAGTTGTTCATTAGCAATACTGGGTATGTAGCAGGAGGCCATATAAATAGAGCCTCCCTCTGAGGATGCCAACCAGCCCAGCCCTTACCCTGGGGCTCTGTATTAGCACTCAATGGTGGATGGGCAGCTGTTCCCACTCAGTGACCAAGAGTGAGCACAGACGGCACACCATGGTACTTGGGCTGATCTAGGTTTTGCTGTTTGCAATTTGGGAAAGTAAATTGTTTAGAAAAAAAGATACTGAGCTTGTCAGTGGACATGAGTGGGATAAACAGGTGACCTCTGTGATGGATTCCTGAACGCGATGTCTCAGTGTTTGCAGGTGTCCACGCTGAGGTGCAGCTGGTGGAGTCTGGGGGAGGCTTGGTGCAGCCTTGGGGGTCCCTAACCCTCTCCTCTGTGACCTTGGAATTCCCCCTCAGCCATACGCTGGATCTGCCAACCTCCAGGACAGGGACTGGAGTGGCTCTCACTCATCTATCATGATAGTAGTAAAATAAACAACGCAAACTCTGTGAAGGGCCGATTCACCATCTCCAGAGACAAGTTGGAACAAGCTGTATCTACAAATGAAGAGCCAGAGAACTGAGGACATGGCCCTGAATTACTGGGCAGCCTACACGGTGAGGAGACATCAGTGTGAGCCCAGACAAAAACCTCTGTGCAGGGGAGCCTATGCCCAACACGGTTCTCTGTGATCCATGGAGAATCAAATAGGGCCCAGGAGCAAGTGCAGAGCGGGAATCTGGGGGTGAGGTCTTCTTGGGGGTTTCTGGGTTTTCTCTTCTACATTAAAGCTGACCTGAGTTGACCCTACAATTTATGAGCTGTAGTGAAATATTTAAGTCACAGCCAACATCATGTGTTCCATTTAATTGCATAGGAATTTCACTTACTGGGTAAAAATGACTTGTACCAATCTCAAGTTAAGTTGCAAGTTTTGGGAACTTAGCTTCTTTTGCTTATCTAATCATCATCACCATATAAAAATTCACCTGTGTATTTCATCCCAATGATAAGGAATTGTCTCACGCATCAATAAATGCTTCAGAATGGAAATTAACTATTTCACATCTCTCTCCAATTTGAGAGCATGCATCTCTCTCCTTCCCATCACACAGGAGATCAGTAAGGGGGGGCCTCAGCCCCAGCCACACATGGAAGATGATCTCAAACCAAAAGGACTCCAGAAATTGCCTTGTCTCTCTCTGTTTTGCAGAATGTGTAATTAGAGTAGGTTTGTGTGGACAGGTGTATACAAGAAGAGGCACTGCCCGCCCTCTCTCCGCCTGCAGTGTCACTGTGTTTTGGCCTTGGTTTCTTAGAGGACAAGTAAGATTAATTCTGGACATGACTCAGTTAAATCCAAAATGCCCAGAGCAGCTGCTTATGCTCAGTCCAGCCTTAGGGGAGTGAGATGAGATCTGAGCCATTTGTAGTTGTTGATCTGGAACTCAAGTTTGTGAGAAGGAAGTAGAAGCAAACATTTCCTCAGGAGTTTTGGGCTCAGTATAGGGAGGAAGGATGATCATCTCTTCCATGTCATGTGCCCCTCTAATTCTTGCTAGATCATTGGAGGCTTTGAGGACACAGTGGCTGAAGCAAACAGTTTCTGAAGATAACTTGCTTTACTCACCAAATGTTGTCTTGCAGATCTGCTCTACAGTGAACCTTTTCATTTGTGTAGTCTGAACTTTTGTGGATAGAATCTTATCCAGTTCTCATACTCACTTTTGGCCATTTTCTCCTCACAATTTCACTTTTCTTTTGATTTATCCTTGAGATTGGGAAAGAGGGCAGGTTAGAGTATAGAGGGATTAATGCAAGAAAGGCATCATTGTTTCCACAGGGAAGATTTATTGGAACCTCACACAAATAACCCTTGGAACTGCAAAAAAAAAAAAAAAAAGAGCTGAACAAAGATTATCCTAATTCCCCAGGTCAGAGATTTAGCTCTGTGGCTTAACGCCTGCCTTGCAAGTCCAAGGTCCTGAGTTTGATCCCCTGTACCCACCCCCCTAAAAAATGAAAAGATCATCCTAATTCCTATAAGAATGCACATGTCAATGTTGAGAAGGGACCAGTGTTTAGGCTGTAGCTGTATCACTGTGAGGACCCACTGCAACTCTGTGAGCCTCCATTTGAAGACTCTGATATTTTCCCAGAAGCCAACCCTGCAGATTACCAACATCTCCATCCACATATTTATGAAAGACCCCTGGAGAGGACATTGCAACTCCTCCCAAGACTCAGAATGATTGAAAGAAATAGGAATAATGTACAGTAAAAACAATGCAGCGTCACAGTCAGGTGGACTGTGTGTCCATTGGTTTTAGCGTTGTTCACCAAGCCAGTTGACAGCTGCCTCAAAAGGTGAGAAGACTTTGTAAAATTTCATTATCAATATGAGTTGGAGTCAGTAATGCTAATGAAACTTTTTGGAAATAGCCAGTCTTAGTTTCAGGAGATTGGAGAGAGTGAGTTGAAGCCACCTCTGTATCCATAAAATCAATTAATGATGAATGTAATTATTAAGCAATTTAATCTTGTACTAATAAGATACAATTTTAAAAAATAACAATCTGACTCTAAGTAAGAATTAGTAGTGTATTTCACATTGCTGATGGAAATTTAAATACATATTTCTCCCAATAAGCCTTTCATGTTGTCTTTGCCTAAATTCTTACTTTAACACTATACATCCCTAGGGAGCCCTATGTCCCCCAACCTGCCTACCACCCTCTCTGCACACTGTCATCTGGGCTTTGCCACACTAAGCTTGGCACAGCCTGCTCTGAATCCTGCATCTTCTCAGCATCAGTGTCATGGTGGGATCAGAGAGCAGTGCAGAAGTGTGGAATCAGCTCGTGGTGAATCCACAACCCTTGCTTCCCACACACCTTAGAAACACTTTACAGAACCCAAAGCAGGTGGGAGATGGGATGATGAGGGTCCACTGGGTGGGAAGTTCTCTGACAACCTTAAAACCTGTGTCTGTCTCTATGAGGCCATGCCTTAGTGGGGTTGGACATAAATCTCAGGAAAATCACTGACTGCTCCCCTCAGGAGTGTTAGTTTAACACACTCACCATCTGCGTGCCCTCCTCTTGCATGGGCTTAGCGTGATACAAATTGAAGAACGTGTGTCTGCTGAATTCCATAGTTAAAATTCTGACCTTTTGTCAAATTCCCAATTTGAAAATATATATCAACCATAACAGGTAGAGAACAGAGAGGAGACAGGAGCTTTGCTAGAATCAGCACTGAGGAAGGGAGGACAAGAGAACAGGATGCGGAGAGCTGGCCAGGTGCTCAGGAGTACAAAGAGGCTCTGATCTTTTGAGGCTGGGAACTCAAGGACAAACTTCCAACACTAGATTTAGAATGTGTGCTCTATGATCAGAATTAAACACAACTTCCATTTAAGAGAATCAGTGTCATGAGACAGAAAAAGTATAAGGGCAATTCTCAAGCTGTCCGCTTATATTAAAGAATCTAGATATGCAAATTAGTACTTTTAAGTACTAAGTTCATAAACCTTCTGTGAGCAGTGGGTGCTCATACAACAATGCTGAGACTTGGCTGGAAAAAGCAGATCTCTGGTCTAGAAAAGGAGGCTGACAGGGATTTTCCTGTGCCTGGTGGCAGCTTCCTGAGGTGAATATCAGTGAGCTCCAATGGACCCAGCTGGTCACAGTGAAAGCAGAGGACCGATATGTATGGCTGACACTTGTCTGCATGTGTGATGTCCCAGGTGCTGCCACAGGAGTGTGAACCTGGTCTGCTGAAGTCCTCACTGCTCTGTCTCTCACCTGATCAGTCTCTGGATTCCCCATCACAACCAGTGCTTACCAGTGGCACTGGATCAGCCAGACTTCAGGAAGAGGTGTGAGTGGGTTGGAGAAATAGGCTATGATGGTGTCAGAAAGTACAATCCTTCTCTCAGTGGCTGCATCCTCACCTGAAGAAACAGCCAAGAAGTGCTTTTCCTACAATTGACTTCCAGGGAGAGGGCCATACATCACTCTGTGAGACACATAGAGGCATCCTCAGTGTGAGCACAAACCCAAAATAAACTGAAGAGATGCTTGAGACAAGCAGGACACATGGAGCACAAAACTCAACTTTAGAGCAGTTGTGAAAAATTGATGGATTGTCTTTCCACTTAATTATGCTCTCTCCCAAAATACTGTGCAAAGAATTTCAAGGAAAGTTTTCTGTTTCTAAACTTAAAATGTTGTGTATTCATGGAACTAGATTTAGTTTTTTTTTAACATCTAGCTCATGACATGATACACTTAGTAGTTTTCAACGAAATCATTTTGTACAACCCAGGTGACTACACAGTGTGACTCAGTGTTTGATCTAAAAATACCTGAAGATTAGTGACCCCCCTGTTAAGTGCACATCAGACATCCACCACCAGACACATCTCCATATCATTCAGTCCTGGTACACAAAAAGCCCTTTCTCTCCAAATGCCTAGGGAACAATCTCTATGTGGATGAGTTTGTGCTCACATTGCTGGAGGAGCTTTATCTCCCTCCGAGGACTTGACATGAGTCACAAAGCACGGCAAATGAGGAGGCTCACCTGTGACTCCAGAGCACTTTCCCTGGCATTGGAATGCTCAGTCTGCTTCCTGCCTCCCTCACTCCCCGAGTCCTGCTCTTTCTGATCCTATCCTTCCCCAGGGAGACTGTGGACCCTGGCCCATCTTCTCCTGGCCATGCTGCTGTGTGGATTTGATCCATATTCACTAGAAATCATTCAGACACTGCCTCAAATCATGCACTAGTATGGGGGAGGACTGCTGTTATTTTCAGTTTCCTCACAGTAGGAGGAGATTTAAATCTTTCATATACATCCAAGGCTATTTTAATAAATGAAGCAAAAATAATCAGCAAAGATTTTCCAGAACCATGAGGTCTATGGAGCGGATCTGCCTGAATGTGTGGCCTCAGAAGCAAGGTGGAGCTACAGATGCAGCTTTGGGTGGGGCTGTGGGTCAGAGCAGGCTAGTTGAGTGAGGGTCTTCTCCTGATGAGAGTGCACGGTCCACATTCAGACACTGACACAAGCTTATACTTGTTGACAGTGGCTACACTTGTGCCCATAAACAAAGTGTGTACATGAGAAGTGTGTACACTTGTGCTTGGGACAAAGTTCTATGTGTGGTTTGTTAAATGGCTGCTGTAGCAGCAGCAGCACCAGCAGAGCCATCTTGTCTGTCCAGTTTAAGAAAGGCAGATGGGGCTGTGCTGTGTGATTTACAGTGTTGTTGTCCAAAAAGGAGTCTGTCTGGGAGTGCTGCAGCAGTCAAGCCCTGCAGAAGACATGGAGGTTTCACTTCCTCCCATCATTTCTTCTTTTCCAAAAATCACGGTGCTAGTCTTCCTTCAGGGACCATGTTATGCCTTCGAGGTGTTAGTTCCATGATTTCTATGACTTGAGACTTTTAAATTCTGGGGAACAGGAAAGCTGAATAACTTGATGTTGTTCACAGGTCTCTCAAATGCAGACCAGTGTATCCAGTGTATGACACCGGGAGGACACAGCTCTGCCCTGAGGCCTGGATTCACCTCCTGTCTACACCTTTCATTCTGCAGTGGTCTGGCTTGTCCACAAAGTCACATTTCATGGGTTGACTTTGGTGTCAGGTAGGTAAATGTTGGCCCTCTTTCTTTATGTCAGCCTGGCATCTCCAGATTCCTTGTTAGTACTTGCCTGGTGACTCCATTCCTTTCATGTGCTATAAAATGCAATTATAAATTCATTTGTTTTAAACATTTATTCCATTTTTGCTGTGGTTATATTTTTTCTTTTAAAAAGTTTTTCAAGATAACCTTCAGCTTTCTTTTCAATAATCAGAGCTTGTAACCTTTAAATAACCATTAAGAAACCATTTGAACAACTGAACTGAAGTGTTTTCTACCTTGCTCCTGTTCAATTGCTCATGTTCTGTCTGTTTTTGCCTCACTTCACTAGGGATGAAAAGGCCTCACAATCTTAGGCAAAGAGATTGGCACTGAGCTATATCCCCAGCTCTCTTTTCATGTCTTGGGAAATTAATCAGCACAAATATCTAAACATGCTGACTCACAGAATCACATCCAAATGTTTCAAATAATTGTCCTGTGTCTAACATGAATGCAGTGATAGGATATGTGCTTTTTACTAAATGTTGAAATAAGAAAGTTAATGTAAAGCAACCTAAAGAGGAGCACAGACAGGAGGGAGTAGTGGAAGGAGGGAATACGGAGGAACCACAGGGCACACTGAGATGACACTGGTATTCCTTTCTTCATAGGTGCAAGTGTCCAAGTGTGTTCACACTTCTCATGTACACACTTTGTTTATGGGCAGTTTTGTGTTACAGTCGTCTCAGATAAACTCTACCTCAGTATAAAGGCTTGGAACCGAGCTGAATCACACAGCCTATGCCTGGAAAAAATCACCTCAGGACCAGAAAAATATCTCGATTTAGAAACAAATTGAGTTAATAAGAGGTGAGAATGAGAGGTTCTGATTTCCCACAGCAAACAGCAGAATGCAGCAAAGTCACCCATATTCTCATCACAGGAAGAATGGAAGAGAACCATCAACAGGTATGTGTCCTCCCTCTAGGAGCTGGAATGTGAAGAAGTCATTTGAAAACCTAGGGGAGTATAGGCCCCAAATCTGGGGGGAACATTTATAACACATTGTCTCCCTTATTGAATCGGAAAGAATTGTTACAATTGTATAAATTTTTGCTTCCAAAGCAGACCGATTTATTACAAAACTGTATAACATATGTACATGAGAAATAAAAGTAGGCAAACGGAGAGGTAAATATCACTACACTGTCTCACAATCAGATTTCATATTCTCTTCAATCAGATCATTGATACCAAAGTTCCCCAACACACCCACATCAGATATGGGCACTACCCTCTGAGCTATCCATTCCCAGAACTGGCTTTATAGCAGGAAGCCACGCAAATAGGGCCTCCCTGTGCTGATGAAAAGGAGCTCACCACCACACTGAGTCTCCGGATTAGATGGCAGCCTCAGATGTCCAGCTGTTGCTGATTAGTGTTCAGTGCTGAACATAGGCGGCTCACCATGGAGCTCAGGCTGAGATGGGTTTTTCTGTTTGTAATTTTGAGAGCTAAATTATTCAGAACAAAAGCTACTGAGTGTGTGAGTGGTCATGAGTGTGACAAACAGTGGACATCTATGATAATTTCCTAAGTAAAATGTCTCTGAATTTGCAGCCATCCTGTGTGAGAAGCAGCTATTGGGGTCCAGTGGGGGCTTGGTGCAGCCTAGGGGTGTCCCTGATCTCTCGGCATGGCCTCGGGCTTCACTGTCAGTAGCTATGGCATGTACTGGATCCACCAGACTCCAGGGAAGTGGCTGGAGTGGATCACAGACATCAGTGTGATACTAGTACTATAAACTACATAGACTCAGTGACAATGGCAAGAACATGGTGTATGTGCAGATGAGCAGCCTGAGACCTGAGGACACGGCCATGTATTACTGCACAAGAGACATAGTGAGGGAAGGTCTGTTTAAGCCCAGACTAAACACTTCCTCTAGGGTCCCTCAGGCCTAGCAGAGGTTACTGTAACCCTGGGAGAAGTAGGCAAGGTCAAAAGAGCACTTGAGAGGGAAGCAGGGGAGGGAGGGCTTCTTGGGGCCCTCTGGGGTTTCTCTTCTGTATTAAATCATAGGACCTGAGCAGAGCCGGCAATGCATGATGTACAGTGAAGTATCCAATTTCAAGTAAACCTGATCTGTTCCATTTAATTGCATAGGCATTTCACTTCCTGGGTAAACATGATTGTATCAGTCTCATAATTATTTTTAAACGTTGTTAAATTAGTTTTCATTTGAATGTCTAATCACAGTCATCATCTGAAAATGATCCAACTTCTTTTTCTTTTGGTGCTTTTCTGTTGTTGCTTTTGGAATCTATACTGCCATGAACTTCTATCCTGCCCTCTGATGCACCACCCTGTCTCATCCCCAGCTTATTATGCAACAAAACCTCCACAAACTGGCTTAGATTCAGGATTTGTTCTTAGTGTGCAAGACATAGACAAAACTGACAGAGGCTGATGCTTGCCTACAGATTTTGATAGAACAACTAAAGCTTTTTGACCACAAGCTACAAAACTATAAAGATGATGAACAGAGAAAGAAAACTGAAACTCTCCAAGAGACAATAAATGGTAGAATCACGCAGATACTGCTTTGGGTTGCTGCAGATTGGTAAGGACCAGAGTAATGCAGGTATGCATGCAAATGGACTTGTAAGTACCATGAGCCCTGTGGAGGCAGTGTATGAACCTAGTCCCTCAGAATGGGCCATGAGCAAAATGGCTTCCCAGGCTGCCTCACCCTCAGGCAGGAGGCATTATCCCCCTAATAGCAGTCTGAGGTTTCCAGGACATATCAACTTGTCTCCAAATACATTCCCAGTGTTCTCATGCTCTAGCATAACTGTTTCTATGCTGCTGCTGAATTTCATCAAAGCTGCTCCTCCTTAGAGCAGTTGAGAGATTCTTCTGGGTCGGCCTCCATCTTGACCCACAGCAGTCTGGGAAATAGCCTGAAGCACCCAGACACCACAGAATCACCAAACTCCTCCATGTCCAGTGGGACAAGTGATACCAACCTTTATGATTCATCTGACAACAGATATGGAGATGTGGAGGCTGGATTGTGGAGGAGCACAGGGAGTGTCATTATGTACCTCCTGTCACAGGTTAGGCTTGGAATGGACCTCAGGAAGGAGGTTCTTCCAACTTTTATTCTTCAAAGAAGATCTCTTGTAGAAATGTGTGCAGAATGTTTGCACATTGGACCTGTGTGTGAGCATTAGTTAGAAGAAGTATCCCACGGATCCAATGGTTGAGGTCCTGAAATGGTAACTCTTGACCTTTCATGTAGGAAGGAAAGAATAAGTTGCCAAGAAGCTGTAGAATCCCATTTTGGGTGAGATCTTTCAGTGTCACTGGGAATTACTAAATGTCACTGAAGAGAACACACAGCTAGTTTTAGAAGGACTGACTAGTTCCTTGGGTTTCTATAAACAGTGCAAAATTCATGCTGAGGAGGTTTACTTCATCCACCAATCTCAGTCTTTTATCCTGAGTGCTGTAAAAAACAAGATACAGGGCAGTGCTCCTATCTGTGCCAAATCAAAGTTTCTTAGGATGTCAGTTGGGGTTAACAATATAGAATAGGTTTGTGTCTCCTGTCCAGACTATGACAAACATTACGTCCTCATGTTTCCTAATGTTTAGGGAAGCTCTATCCTCACAGTGCAGGGGTGGGTAGTTAGAAGAAGGACGCAGTATTAATTGCTCCAAAATGGGTGAGAGTGCAACCATTATGTTCCACAATAAACATTTCTGTGGGGACGTGAAACACAGAATTACTGCTGAGATTTTTGTTCAACTGAAGGGAAATAGAATGGTGTAATGCATGCAAATATGCACCATGGGAAAGTACAGTGTTTGTGGATACTGACACGTTGCCTGTGATGAGGACAAAAGTGAGGTTGCTGGAAGGTCAGCATGAGTGTGAGTCTCACTGCCTGTGTATCGATGTCACTTTCAATTTAGAAATCAGAGACATTGATGCAGCAACTGAAGCAAAGTACAGCAGACTTGAGGAAGGCAAAGAGCACAAGCCTGAGAGGTCGGCAAAGGACGTTCAGTGGGAGACTAGGTGATTCCATGAAGATGGAGAGTGCTGGGTCTGCCGTGGACCTTTACTGAAACAACTTGGTGCTGTGAAGCATGAGGCTGAGAAATGCCAGGTTAGAGCTGTGGACCCGGGTAAGTGCTGAGTGAAGCAAAAATCAGTTTTCCTTTTGGAGAACCCATCACTCTAGGAGATTATGGAATATTAAAGCAGATGCACACTTAAAGCAGGAGAAGCCTCAGCTCTCCTCTGTGGCTGTAAGAATTTTGACTTTGTTCTTGAGAAAATCTCCAGGTTTTGAAATGAGGTATCTGCTCCTTTCCATACATTATTCTTAGTAAAAATCCAGAAACCCAAATCTCACACTCTGCATTCCAGTTCTGTATCTTGGGTTCTATACACATAGGCACATATGCAAAAACAATTACACCTTGATGGAACTTTTTCCTAAAGGCTAATGTGTAAATACTGGTTCTTCAGAGCTATTTGAGAAAATTAGTGTGATGTACTAAATATCAAGTGTTAGAAAATTTCATGAATTCATCTATAACAAACTTTTTTTGGATTGAAAACTAAATATTTTTAAAGTAAAAATGAACTACTAATTTAACCTTAATGAATTGTCTCTGCATAAATCAATGCTTCATCTTAGTAAGTTAAATCCTTCCCTTTCCTATTCCTTTCTGTCTGAGCCCAGGTAGCACTTTCTTCCTCTGGAACAGCACAGGAGATCAGTTAGGCAGGCTCAGCTGCAACACTGCATGGAAGATAATTTTGGATCCTACAGGACTACAGACTTTGGCTCACATATTTCTATTTTGGAGGATGTGAATTTAGCATTTCCAGTAAAGGATCTCTCCCCTTCCATTAATGAATATTGTCTTGAGCATATTTGTGAACTGTAAATATGAATGAATATGTAGGAAATGGACTCAGAAAAGTTCTCAGGACAAATCATACAGGACACAAAAAAGAGTAAACAAAGGGCAGGGAAGTGAGCAGCCATGTGTGTCTCCTCTGCATATCCCAGGCTCTGATTTCTGAGGAACTACAGCACTGAACAAGGTCAGAATTTCAGACCTGAATCTGCGGTGAGGATTCCAACACCCTTCCTTCAGTGTAATGGCCAATTTCTGCCTGAGCAGAGCATGAATCCCAGACCTCCTGGTTGCCCAGAAGAGGTAAGGAGCCCCCCTTGGTCCAAGTGCATTAGTCTGATAGTTCCCATGAGACCTCAATGCAGGATAAAGCATGTGGTTATCAGAATTGTAAGTACCTGGTCAAGATTTACTGAACCCTCATGTCCTTCGTCCACTTCATTCTGAGGAAGAATTACCCCACGACGTGTGGGATTTTCAATGTGTTGCTCAGGAAAGAACAATTCTAGGTGCTCAAGGAAACCTGCATGTTCCGGGGAGGCCCCATCCTTTGTGATTATATTTAGAAATTGTCTGAATGTAGACAGTAAATTTCTTGTCCTCAAATCAATTGGTGATGATTATTATTGTAGTTTTGATGGCAAAATTCTGGCTAAATGGCCCTCAACCACAGACTTTCCTTGAGGAAAGCAGGTTTTAATCAGCCTATTTACAAATCATCATGATGTCAAAGCAGAGAATCAAAACAGGCTACCTTAAAAATAGGATCAGTCTTCTCTGTGTGGTTTGGGAAATTTTTCTTGATTGAATTTGAGGATTACAGGTGAAGCTAGAACCTGATTGGTAATTCAAAGTTAGGTTTAAGAGCAAGATCACTGTAGACATAATATCAATTCTGACTGTGTTTCCAGAAAATTCAGTCTATGTTGAGGGAAGAAGTTTAAATTAACGAATATTATGTGAAGCTGAACTTATAGTTCAAATGGTTGATTATGACACCACAATGTCATCTGCACACTGGAGCATTTAAACAGATATCCTCCTCTTCTTCCCCACTTGCCTAGGAGTATGTTTGCCAGTGAAACACAGGACACCTAACATTTTATTCAGGTTATAGTCTCTTCAAAACACCAGTATTATCACACCCTGGGTGTCATAGAGAAGAAAGCAACCTGGACTTTATGTGCCAATAGCAAAGTGACAATATAAGAAGATCACAGGGGACATGAGCATCAGCCTGTGGAACAGGGAAAAGAGGAATAAGCCAGGAGCTGTGCTGCCATCAGCACAGAGGTTGGTAGGACCAGAGTAGAAAGTATTAGGAGCCCTGTACCGGTGCTCAGGAGCACAAAGAGGCTCTGCAGAAAGGGCCACTGATCTCCTGCAGCTGGGATCTCCCTGGACAACCTTCAGACAATACATTTCCAACATGGGCTCCCTTATCAGAGTCAAACACAACTTCAATTTAGGTGAATTGGTCTCAGGAGACCCAGAGAGAGAGAGACTAAGAGCACTTACTGTTTCCCCCCCATCAAAGAATCCTCCTATTGAAAGTATTACCCACTTTCTCTTGTTGGGAGGTGGGAGCTCACAGTCCTCTGCTGAGACCTGGTTGGAGAAGGCAGAACTCTGACCTAGAAAACAAGGCTACCAGGGCTTTTCCTGTGCCCAGTGACAGCTCATTAAGGTGAATATCCGTGAGCTCCAAAGGATCCAGTTGGAGGTTGTGAAAGTACATGAAATAATGGCATTTGTCCACAAGTGTGATGTCTCAGATGCAGCTACAGCAGTGTGAACCTGGCCTGGTGAAGCCCTTGCACACCCTGTGTCTCACCTGCTCAGTCTCTGAGTTCACCAGTGCTTAGTGGTGGTACTGGACCCACCAGACCTCAGGGAAGAGTCTTTAGTGGATTGGAGAAATAGATTTTTATGATAGTGTCACAAAGTACAACCCTTATCTCACTGGCTGTATCTAAGAGGCTGTTTTCCTACAGTTGAACACACTGACCCTGAGGACACTGCCATGTTTGACTCCTGAGACACATGGCCATGCTTGACTCTGTGAGACACAGGGGTCCTCAGTGTGAGCCCAGACAGAAAATTCCCTGCAGAGATGCTCAGGATAAGCAGCACATACCCAGGACACATGGAACACAGAAATCAATTTCAGAGAAGTTCAAAAATGTGAAGCATTTTCTGTGCACTTGATTATCATCTCACCCAAGACACTGGGGCACAGAATTTCCAGGGCACTTTTCTTCCTCCAATCCTACAATATTCTTGTTTATAGCCATAAGTTTTTGTTTCTTAACATCTACCTTCTAAGAAGATGCACTTAGTAATATTCAATGAAATTCTTTTTTTTATAACTCAGGTGACTGCACAATGTTACTCATTGTTAGGTCTACAAATCCTTAATGATTTATGACCACCTCTTGAGTGCACATCTGCCCTCCACCATCAGGTGCCTCTCCGTCATCCGTTTATGGTACATGCAAAGCAATCTCCATATTGATGTGTTTGTTCACAAATTGCTGTGCTTGTGCCAAAAGTCTGTGTGTCCTGGGCAAAAGTGAACCAGCCTCTTTTGTGTTTGTTAGAAAATCAGCTGAGGCCTTTTGTGGTGGCCTAACAATGGAGTTCAACTTAAACACAGGCTGAACTGAATCAGCATGGGTCTGAGTGTAGATGGCCCACCTGAGGAAAGTTGCCAGCGTATAAAAAGGAGACCTGCAGAGGAATGGTGGTGTGGGGTTATCTTAAGTGTTGTTGCTGTTTGGAGCTGTTGGTTCTCCTGGAGGAGCTTGTTATGCTGGATCCACTGATATGAACTTGGCTGTTACTCTCAGAGGAGCTTGGGACCTTGTCACTTAGGATGGCTGTGGTCCTTTTTGGGGAAGCCCTGGTTTTTATTTTAAGGGTCACTTCTTGGCTCCAGTGTGCAGCTCTCAACCTACTAGCAAAGATCCTTTACCCCACTTGCATAGACTTTCTTGCTTCAAACACTAACCTATGGTACTTCCCAACACAATTGTATAAAACAGACTTCTTTGAGTCACTGTGGTGGGCTCTGTGCCCCCAGTTGGGCATATGGAAGGCACTGTCATGGGCTTTAGGTTTTCAGCTGCCCTCATACATGTTATTGCCTTGGGATCCAGGCCCTTCACTGCACTTTCTAGTGTTTAGCGTGTGGACAGATTTCTTGCCCTTTCTTTGTGTTTTGCTCCTGGTGTGACTGTCATAAATCATGCTATAATTATGTGTCTAGTATTGTCTTGTCATCCTTTCAAACTCTGACCACAACACTATACATGTTTCCTGGTGAGAATCTCCATGCCAGGTGCCTGTTTGAACAGAGCTGACAGAGTCAGTTTTTAGGTAGGAAAAATATGTTTTAATGGTTTCCCAGTTTCCTATTTACTCTTAGGATCATTATTCAGGTCTTAGCTCAAACAACATGTTGTAACTTGTAGTTGTTATATCCACAAGTTCTCTGACTTGTTATCTGTGAATGAGGAGGCATGGAAAGGCTGAGTAATTTGATGTAGTGCACAGAGCTCTCAGATGCAGACCTGAAGTACCCAGTGTGTTTAACTGTGAGGACTCAGCTCTGCCCAGAATGCCTAGAGTAACCTCCAGTGTAAGTGTGTTATTCTGCAGGGCTCTGCTTTGTGAACACTGTGGCATCTCATGGTTTCTACTAATGAATAGACTAAACAGTAAAATAATTCCTGTGTTAGAGAGATCTGTCAAAAATATAAACAAGTGTATGCTTAGGTTAGCAGAGAAGGATGCGACCATTAGTTATGTCTGTCTGATAGGAAATAGAGACACTGTCTCCTACAGAGTCACTCCCTTGGCCACACATCCTCCTCCAAACTGTGAGTAGCAGCCCGTGCAGGCATAGTTGAAATGGAAACACAGCTTAATGAGCAAGAAATAAACTAACACATGGTTTCAGGCAAAACCATAGAAAACAAAGGGCAGGAGGTGGAGCATAAGCTTGGGGTAGACATGGGTGTTAATGTCACAGGTCTCACACAGGGAGCCCCATGCTGCCCAGAGAGGACTTGAGGATGTGAACACATTACAGAGATTTACACTTGACAGAAGGGCCCAGGTTTGCATCTCCACACACATTCCCACAATCAAAACCATGGACACACATCTGCCTAAGTGGGGCATTGACAGTAGTGCTCTTAAGGACAGAGAGCAAGGCCCGTTGGCCATTGAATGGTTCTCAAACTGAAATTATTGGATGTTTTCCCTGACAGCACAACACACATTCTGGGCACTTCCTGCACACAAGTGCAGGGATTGAAGGTGCCTCACCAATAATTTATCTTGTGCTCTGAAATGGACATGACAATGACATTGTAAGTACTCTTCAGGTTATTCTGGAAGGAAACATCAAAGACTCCAAAGAAAATTTGCTGAAACAAGGCAGACCTGAGCAATCTGTTTTGGTTCTTATGTTGTGTGCATCTATAGAGTGAATGTCTATTCTTCAAGGCTCCTAGATGGAATGTGCTGTTAGTCTTGTTGGTGAGCAATTCATTAAATGGGCCTCACCTCTCCATCCCTGAAGATTATCATTGTCAGGATTGTGTGTATCCTGAAGCTGTTAAACATGGAATGGGATCATGGAATATAAGTGTAAAAACAGAGTGATGTCCCTGGGGTGTAGAATTAAATTTGGAATATTCAATAGATGAAGATGAATACTCTCACTAAACTGGGACACTGCGGCACATGCACATTGCTAGCAAATGGAGTTTGAGGACACAGAAGCAAAGGTTCAGTACTAGGATGAACTTGACACTGACACCCATTTTCCTAAAACCAATCAAATAGCATATACATATTGAGCCATGGGTGTTGACACAAGCCTCCAATTCTGGCTTTTCAAAAAATAAGGGAAAAAATCACAACACATTTAGGGCCATTTTTGCCTATCAGAGGTCAGGCTCAGTTTTAGCTCCTGCACTACAAAGTGGTTCTGTCTTTCAAAAAAAATGAAGCAATGATATAAATGAGTGATAAAAACAACATGGTTAGAAAGTGCAGGTTGAGGTTGAATTTTAGGGAAAATGTCATAGTGCTTAAGGTTTCCATAATAGATAATCATTATTAATGGAAAGCTGGCATGAGATACACATTCAGAGCTTAGCAGTAACCTCAGGGACAAGATGGGAAGCTGAGCCGAGAAAGGAAGTATCCATCCAGCGGCTATATTACGTCATGCAAGGACACATCATTTCACATAAACATCCTTCTTCTGCTCTCCAATGAGTTAAAATATCTCTGTAAAGTAATCAGACACCATACAAAACTTTTATAGTTTATGCAGAATATTATTGGGTGGAGCTTGGATCACAGGATGATTAAGAGCAAGTGGCAAATGAACCTCTCCTGACAACAATCACAGTGGAGCACAGTCTCAAGCAGCACAGATGGCCCTGGAGGAGAGAGTTCAGGGAGACACGGAAGGGCCTGTGCTCATGTTCGGACTGAAGCAGCAGCAGCACAACCTGAACAGAAGAGACTAAGGCTGGGTATGAGGAGGGAGAAGAGGCTGGAGGACGCTGATCATGGATCAGCAGGTTGAAGGCATCATTGCCCTGCTTCCGTTATACCTCTGAATCAAATTCCCTTTATGACAGACTCCATTCTGGTTAAGAGGTGGCTGCTGCAGCACAAAAGGACAAGATACATCCTGACATCAGCTTCTCCTTCATATATGAGATGTGGCCCCCACATGCAAATTCACCCTCCAGCTCTAGATTCAAATCCGCTCATGAGCTGTGGGAGCTCACAGCTCCATCCCCATAGTGGATTGAGGTCTCTCAGCAAGGCAGGGGTATGGTCTAAAGATTAGACTGCTGGGTCTTCTCCTGTGCCTGGTGACAGGTCCTCATGGTGAGTGTCCTCAGTCTGGGACTTGGGTCCATGAGAAGGTTGGGAAAGATGACTGATAGGAAGGTTTTTATTCTCCCCAGGTGTCCTGTCCCAGGTGCAGCTGCAGGAGTCCGGACCTGGCTTGGTGAAGCCCTCGCAGACACTGTCCCTCACCTGCTCAGTCTCTGGCTACTCCATTACCAGTGGTTATGGTTGGCACTGGATCCGTCAGCCCCCAGGAAAGAGCCTGGAATGGATGGGGCACATATGGTACAATGGTGACACTAGGTACAACCCGTCCGTCCAGAGCCGCTTCTCCATCTCCAGAGACACAGGCAAGAACCAGTTCTCACTGCAGCTGAACTCTGTCACCACTGAAGACACAGCCACCTATTACTGTACAAGAGTCACAGTGATTTCATTAAATGGTGAGCCCAGACATAAACCTCCCAGCAAAGAAATTTAGGACCAACATGTGCTCGGCACACACTGTTGTAGGAAACCAACTTAGCCCTGTGACAGCCTGGAGAATTAATTTTCTCCCCAGGTTATTAGCATCTCTGTCACTAGGCCAGACTCAGAGGTCCCAGGGAACTTTTATGTCTGGGATCCTAAAGAGTTGTATTTTCATGAATCAGGCTGTTGTTTCCCCATCTATTTCCTTACTCATTTCACAATATGTTTTCAATGGAACCATTTTCCTCAACTCAATGGATTAGGAAGACTAATGAGTTTCTAGCTTTGGAAACACATAACATGAAAATTATTTCTCTGCCCACTGCAAGTATTTCTTCCACGACTGGAGGCATCTGTAGTTTGTATTATCTAGAAAGTCACTTCCTGCTTCTTGTTGATGCAGAGTCCTGGTCTCCAAATGCCAGGACACCTTTATATTCTTTGATCTGAGTATTCACCTGTTATTAGAGTTGTGCATTTTCTCAGCCTTGTCCACATAGGGCAATGCTTTGGATCACTTTGCTAGATTGCACTGTGGGCTTCTTCTGTAGGCATATCACTGAGGGACATCATGGTGCTGTCATACATCTTCCAATCCTACAGCACTGACTAAGCAAGCATTTCTCACGACTTAGATGTCAATAGTCCCCAAACTCAAAACCTCTGATGTACTTTCTCAAACTGTGTCTATTTGTGATTGAAAGTGTATTTGTTATATTTACATTGTCTTCAATAAAACTGGGACATCTACATGACTTTGTTTCAGCATGATTTGGGGCATTGTTGTCTATATTTTCCTAATCAGTTATCTGACCATGGACAGGGAATGGAATCACCATGCATGCAGGAAAGAACAAGATGCCCACAGCAGACACAGAAACACAGGGAATTCCAAAGTCTGCCCAGATTAGAACTAGGACATCAGGGCTCTCTCTTCTCTCCTCAGTCCCTGAGGCCAAAGCTGGTTCAGGTTGGAGTAAGACTCTAACTTTTTGTGAATTGACTGAGATCCTTGGAATCACAAGGATTGGAAAATGCTCTTCAGAAGATTCTTTGAGCAGCTCAGAACAACATCTAATCCATAAGATGATTCCTTCCTGATTGATTTCCTCAAGTCAGTCAACTAATAATACTACACTGGAGGAGAATTTCCTTCTAAAAAAAGTTAATCTTGCATGAGAAACACAACTTAGGACTCTTTGCCACCAGTATTTGCTAGTGCAGGGTAATATTTATGGTCACTCAGAAACCCTGGAGCACTATTAACAAAATATTTTTTGTTGAAAACTAAAACATTTCAAATGTCTTTCAAAGATGGAGCCAGTATACAAACTGGAAAATGTTCATAAAGTGACGATTCAAATTTATGCTTCCAAAGCAGCACAATATATTAGAAAAATGTGTGTTATGTCCATATGAATAATAAACTTTGAGAAACATATACACAGCACTGCATTACCTCATCATTGGATTTCATACTCTCTTGAACCAAATCACTGCTACCAAACATCCCTAGCACACTCATATCTGATGTGGGCCCTGCCCTCACTGAGCTACCCATTACCAGATCGGGCTATATAGCAGGAGGCCATGCAAATAGGGCCTCCTCTGCTGATAAAAACCAACCCAGTCTGACCCTGAGTCTGCATTAGAGTGCAGCCTTGGATGCCCAGGTGTTGCTCATTAGCGATCAGAGCTGAGCACAGATGACTCTACATGGAGCATGGCCTAGCTGGGTTTCCCTGTTTGCAACTTTGAGTGGTAAATTATTCAGAATGAAAGATACTGAGCTTGTCAGTGCACATCAGTGGCACAAACAGGGAACCTCTGTGACAAATTCTGTCCGATGTCTCTGTGTTTTCAGGTGTCCAGAGTGAGGTGCAGCTGGTGGAGTCCAGTGGAGGCTTGGTGCAGCCTGGGGAGTCCCTGAGACTCTCCTGCAAGGTCTTGAGGTTCACCTTTAGTAGCTATGCCATGAGCTAGATCCTCCAGGGTCCTAGGAAGGGGCTGGAGTGGATGCCATACAGAAGTTACAGCGGTGGTAGTACATAGTAAGTAGACTCTGTGAAGGGTGGATTCACCATCTCTAGTGATAAAAGACAGAACATGCTCTATCTGCAGATGAGCAGCCTGAGACCCAGGACATGGCTGTGAATTACTGTAACTCAGAAACTGTGAGGGGACATGAGTGTGAGCACAGACAAAACCTCACTCTGGGGATGCTCATGCTAGCAGGTGTTTCTGTCATCCAGGGAGAATTAGGCAGGGCCCCAGGAGCAGGTGCAGAGAAGGAATCAGGGGGTGAGGGCTTCCTGGGGCCTCTGGGTTTTTCCTTGTGCATTAAATCATAGCACCTGATTCAACCCTGCAGTACATGATCAGCAATGAAGATTCCAAGTCCACAAAAACATTATCTGCTCCATTCAGCTGTACAGGAATTGCATTTAATTGATCATCATATCTTGTACCAATCTCAAAATTACTTGGAAACCTTGTGAGTTAGGTTTTTTGAACATCTAATCATTATCATCATCTAAATATGATCCTGCTAAAGTATTTAAAATGATAAGGCATTGCCTCGTGTATAATTAAAGGTTTCAGATTAGGAAATTAAAACTTCTGTACCCCTCTCCATTCTGTCTGAGACCATGCAGATTTCTTCCGTGGCTTCTTTAGCCACACAGGAGATCAGCTAGGCAGGCTCAGCTCCAGCACCATGTGGAAGATAATTTCTCGCTCTAAGGGACTCCATCAATTTTCTTGTCTCTTTCTATATTGTAGAAAGTAAGAAGTTTTCTGTGTGCAGCTGTGTTGAGGAATAGTCAGGAGAGTGGTTGTCACTGCCCACCCTCTCTCCACCACATCATCACGACGGGCAGGCTTGGTTGCTTAGAGGACAAGAAACATTTCATGGAGTCCTGACTTGGCCCAGTCCAGAAATCCCGCAGCAGCTGCTTATGCTCAGTGCAGCCTTAACGAAGGAGATGGGATCTGAGCCATTTGCAGTTGTTGATTTGGAACTCAAGGGTGTTAGGAGGAAGAATGAGAATTGAACATTTCCTCAGGAGTTTTGGGCACAGGATAAGGGAGAGGTGGTCATAAGTCACAGGACATAGGTCCTTCTACTCACCCAAGCTGAGTGGAGGCTGAGTGGAGGCTGCTTGAACACCCTACCTCAAGGACACATTTTCTGAACATAACTTGCTCTCAATCAGCTGACTGTTGCCTGAAGATCTGCTCTAACTTTGGCCCATTCATTCCAGGAGCCCTGAACTTTTGTGGAGCGAGTCCCTTCCTCTTTGTGTACTCACTGTGATCATACTTTTTTCCAGGGTCTCCCTTCAGTTTCCCCTTTTTCATTTCACAAAAAGAGTAAACCAAGGGCAAGGAAGTGAGCAGCCATGTGTGTCTCTTCTGTGTATTCCAGGCTCTGATTATCGATGAACTATAACACTGAAAAAGGTCAGAATTTCAGACCGGAATATGTGTGCTGGATTTCAATATCCTTCCTTCACTGTAATGGACAATCTCTGCCTGAGCAGAGCATGAACCCCAGACCTCCTCATTGCCCAGAAGAGGTACGGAGCCCCCCTCAATACAAGAGCATTACTCCAAATGTTCCCATGAGACCTCAATGCAGGACAAAGCATGTGTTTATCAGAGTCATAAATAATGGGTCAAGAATTACTGAACCCTAACATACTTGTCCACTTCATTCCAAGGAAGAATTACAATATGATGTGTGGGGTGTTCCATGTGTTGTTCAGGAAAGAACCATTCTAAGTACTCATGGAGACCAGCATGAGTCAGGGAAGCTCAGCACTCTGTATTTAGATTTAGAAATTGTCTGAATGTATACAGAAAATGTCTTGTCCTCAAACCGTTATGTGATGATTAATATTTTAGTTTTGATGGCAAAATGCTGACTAAGTTGCTCTCAATCACTGATTTTTCTTGAGGAAAGAAAATTTTTATCAATCTATTCATAAATCCTCATGATGTCAAAGGAGAGATCAAAGTGGGCTCTCTTAAAAACAGAATCAGGAGAACCTCCACAATGGGCCCGCCCTCCCTCCGGGAAATTAGCTGAAGCCTGTATCAAGCATAGGCTGCCCAGAACCTCCACTGTGGGCCCGTCCTGCCTCCAGGAACTTAGCGGAAGCCCACATCAGGGGTAGGCTGCACAAAATCTACACCGTGGGCTCGCCCTGCCTCTGGGAACTTAATGGAAGCCTGCTTCAGGGGTAGGCTGCCAGGAAGCTCCACCCAGGACCCGCCCTGCCACCTAAAACTCAGCACAAGCCTGCCTCAGGTGTAGGAACCTCCCCTGTGGGCCTGCCTTGCCACTGGGAATATGAAAGAGGCCTTCCCAAGACTGAAAACTGCCCTGACTGCTACAGATGGTCCTGCCCTCCAACCTGGAACATCAGAAGATCTCAGCAGTATCCAGTTAGTGTGAGAAAACTTGGAACTTTGCTCACAGGTGGTGAACTTTGGACTACACCAGATTGACTGTATCAATGTGGTGAGTATACCCCTGAAATAGAGGTGTACAGGGGATAAATAGCACCAGTAGTAAAAACCCACTCCAACTAACTGTAAGACTTTGGTGTGTCTGAAAAGAGTGTGTCTGATCCCCTCCTATACATAGAAAACAGCAGGCAGAGAGACAATGACAAAATGAAAAAGCAAAATGCAGTCTCAAACATATAATTCACCAGAAGCAAGAATAGAAGACATTGTAATAGAGGACCTGAACAGTAACACACAGGGAATCTCTGAAAAGATATCCAGTGAAATAAAAAAACAACTGCATCAGGCTATAGAGGAAATCAAATTAGAAGTAGTCTCCCATGTAAAGATAGAAATAACAACTTTAGTAAAGGAGTTGCTGAATGCAGCTAAAGAAGAGAAAAAACTACATGAGCATGAGAAAAAGTACATGAGCATGGGAAACTGATTGAAACTTTGAATGAACAATATACAAGACAAGCAGAATTCATGAAACAAACTCAAAGAGGCATCCAAGAAACAAAAAATTCTATTGAAAGCATGCAAAACCACCTAATGGAAGCTGAGGATAGGATTTTGGACCTTGAGGACAGGATCATATTTAGTGATCTGGAAAGGATAGAACTTTAAAAAATAACAAAGCAGCATGAAATGACAATCCAGAAGTTTCATGATGATTCCAAGAGCAACAATATAAGAATAATGGGCATTAGGGAAGATACAGGAGTGCAGGCAAATGACATACGTAAAGTATTTACAGAAATAATAGCAGAAAAATTCCCAAAACATGGGGAAACAATCTGATATGCAGATAAGTGGGGCATACAGAACACCAAACAGTCACAATCAACATAAATCCACACCCAGACACATAATAATTAAGATCTCAGACATACAGCATAAAAACAGAATATTAAAAGCTGTCAGAGAAAAGACACAACTCACCTATCAGGGAAAGCCCATAAGAATCACAGCATACTTTTCAGCACAAACCCTAAAGTAAAGAAGATTTTGGAGTGAGGTATTTCAAGCCCTGAAAGAAAATAATCTTCACCCCAGACTGATGTACCTGGCAAAATTTTCATTCAAATTTAATGGAGAAACAAGATACTTCCATGATAACGAACAGCTGAAGAAATTCATGTCCACCAAACCAGCCCTAGAAAGAGTACTGAAGGACATACTAGACAGAGATAAAGATGACCACAATCCCCAAAACAACAACAGAAAAAAACATCCAGGTAGGATCAGCAATTAAATAAGAGGAAAAGCAAACAGAAACAACTGGAACATTACATGGAAAAGTCGAGCCAATACATATTGGTGCTATCCATAAATATAAATGGCCTCAATTCACCTATAAAAAGAAATAGATTGACAGAATGGATCAAGAAACAGGACCCCACAATATGCTGTATACAAGAAACACATCTGACCCATAAGGAGCCTCATAGATTAAAAGTCAAAGGATGGAAAGCAGTATTCTATGCAACAGAAACCCGAATAAAAGCAGGGGGAGCTATTCTATTTGCAGACAATGTGAACTTCAAACTTAAAATGATTAAAAGAGATAGAGAAGGTCACTACATACTTGTTAGTGATAAAATTCAAGAGGAAGAACTAACAATTATAAATATATATGCACCAAATATAGGAACACCCAACTATATAAGACAGATACTAATGGACATGAAAAACCAAATACACAAGAATACAATTATAACAGGAGATCTTAACAGCCCATTGTCACAAAAAGATAGATCAACTAGACAAAAAGTCAGCAAAGAAATAACAGAACTGTATCATACCTGTAAGCAATTGGACTTAGTAGAGTTTATAGAGTGTTCCACCCAACCACATTAGAATACACATTCTTCTCAGCTGCACATGGGACATTCTCCAAAAGAGACCATATATTATCTCATAAAACCTTCTTAAGTAAATGCAAAGGTATTGAAATCATACCATGCATAGTAAAATCTGATCATAGTGCACTGAAATTGGAAATTAAGGGCAAAAGAAATTGCAAAATCTACATAAATACATGGAAATTAAATAACAGCCTTTTGAACAACCAGTGGGCTACAGATGAAATTAAAGAAGTAAAACAATACCTACAATTCAATGAAAATATAGAAACAACATACTGTAATCTGTGGGATGTAATGAAAGCAGTCTTACGAGGCAAATATACAACAAGAAACTGTCATATCAAGAAAACAGAATGAGCACAAATAAACAACCTGATGCTCCATCTCAAGCATCTAGAAAAAGAAGAGCAAGCTAAACCCAAAGCTCATATAAGAGAGGAAATTGTAAAGATTAGAGCAGAAATCAATGCAATTGAAACAAAAAATACAAATAATTAATGAATCAAAAAGCTGGTTTTTTGAGAGAATCAACAAAATTGATAAACCCCTAGCTAACCTTATCAAGAGAAAGAAAGAAAAAACCCAAATTCATGCAATAAGAACTGAAAAGGGAGAAATTATGATAGATCCCATGGAAATTCAAAAGATCCTGAATACCTACTTTGAAAATCTCTACTCACATAGAGTGAAAAACACAGAGGAAATGGACAGATTTCTTGAAACATATGAACTACCAAAACTCAACCAAGAAGATATAGCAATTTTGAACAACCCAATATCAGATATTGAAATTGAAAATGTAATTAAAAACTTAGCAACAAAAAAAGTCCAGGTCCTGATGGATTCACAGCTGAATTCCACAAGAAATTTAGAGAAGATTTGATGCCAGTACTCCTTAAACTCTTCCATGAAATTGAGAAAAAAGCAATCCTCCCTAAATCATTCCTGGAGGCAAGTATTACTCTGATATCAAAACCAGAGAAACATCCAACCAAAAAGGAGAACTATAGGCCAATCTCACTAATGAACATTGATGCAAAGATTCTCAACAAAATACTGGCAAATAGATGCAACAAATTATCAACAAGATTATACATCATGACCAAGTGGGGTTCATTCCAGGAATGCAGGGAAGGTTTAACTTACACAAATGCATAAATGTAATACACAAAATCAACAGAGCCAAAAACAAAAACCACATGGTCATCTCAATAGATGCAGAAAAAGCTTTCGACAAAGTCCAACACATGTTCATCATAAAAACCCTTCAGAAACTCGGCATACACAGCATCTACCTCAACCTTATAAAGGCCATCTATGACAAACCAACAGCCAACATTATACTAAATGGACAAAAACTGAAAGCTTTCACTTTAAAGTCAGGAACAAGACAAGGATGTCCACTCTCACCACTCCTTTTCAACATAGTTCTGGAAACACTAGTCAGGGCAATCAGACAAGAGAGAGAAATAAAAGGAGTAAAGATAGGAAAGGAAGAAGTTAAATTATCACTATTTGGGGATGACATGATATTCTATATAGAAGACCCAAAAACTCCATTAAAACACTGCTAGAGGTAATAAACAAGTTCAGTAGTGTAGCTGGATACAAAGTCAGTGCTCAAAAGTAGCACTCCTGTACACAAACAAAAAACTCACTGAGAGAGAAATTATGGAAATATCACCGTTTAGAGTAACATCTAAAAAAATGAAATACTTAGCAAGTAACCTAACTAAACATGTAAAAGACCTATACGCTGAAAATTATACTATTCTGAAAAAGGAGATTGAAGAGGATATTAGAAAATGGAAGGACATTCCTTGCTCTTGGTTAGGAAGAACCAACATTGTGAAAATGGTTATACTCCCAAAACTGTTATACAGATTTAACACAATCCCAATCAAAAAATATTGACATACCTCACAGATCTAGAGAAAACACTACTAAAATTCTTTTGGAAACTGAAGAAACCTAGAATAGCAAAGGCAATTCTAGGCAACAAAAGCAAGGCAGGAGGCATCTCAGTTCCTGGCTGGAAACAGTACTATAAAACCACAGTGATAAAATCAGCTTGGTACTGGCAAAGAAATAGACGTGAGGATCAGTGGAACAGATTAGAGGATGAAAGCACAACTACAAAGACACTCAGCCACCTGATATTTGAGAAAAGGGCTAAATATGACCACTGGAAGAAAGATAGTCTCTTTAATAAATGGTGTTGGAAAAAATTGGCTCTCTACATGCCGAAGACTGAAACTAGATCCATGCATAGCACCATGCACAAAACTAAAGTCTAAATGGATCAAAGACCTCAATATTAAAACAGAAACACTAAATCTCCTGGAAGACAAGGTAGGTAGAAGTCTTGGAGACATAGGGGTAGGCAGAGAATTCATGAACCAAATGCAAACTGCACGGAAAACACTTCAAACAATCAACAAATGGGATCTCACATTATTGAAAAGTTTCTGCACTTCAAAGGAAATCACCAACAGAATGAAAAGAAAACCAACAGAGTGGGAAAAAATTTTAACCAGCAACACCTCAGACAAAGGACTTGTGTCCAGAATATATAAAGAATTGAAAAACATGAATCCCCCCAAATTCAAAGACCCTCTCCAAAAATGGGCATCTGCGATGAACACACAGTTCTCAGAGAAAGATATACAAATGTCAAATAAATACATGAAGAAATGTTCACCATCACTGGTCATTCGAGAAATGCAAATTAAAACAGCATTGAGATTCCACCTTACTCTGGAAAGAAGAGCTGCCATCAAGAACTCAACTGATAACAAATGTTGGTGAGGCTGCGGGGAACAAGGAACACTGCTCCACTGTTGGTGGGAATGTAGACTGGTGCAACCATTATGGAAATACATATGGAGAATTCTCAGAAGAGTAGGATTGGAAGCCCCATTCAATCCAGCTGTCCCCCTCCTGGGTATTTTCCCCAAAGATCTGAAAAGTTCATATCACAGTAATATATGTGCACCCATGTTCATAGCTGCATAATTTGTTATAGCTAAATCCTGGAAACAACCAAGATGCCCATCCACTGCAGAGTGGATGAAAAAGATGTGGCATTTTTATGCAATGGAATATTACTCAGCTATAAAAAAGGATGATCTTGAACCCTTCATAGGTAAATGGAGACAACTTGAGACTATCCTCATTAGTGAAATAAATAAGAATCATATTTATAAATATATTGTGTCTCTAGTGTAAAAAAGTAAACAAGAACTACAAGTGTAATAAAACCAAAATGTGTAATTGCTATCATAAAAATGAGAGGAAATGAAAGTGCTCTAAGGGATATAAGTGCATATAAGTTTGAGTGTGTAAAATAGATGACCATATTGCTGAATCTTTGTTGGATCTTTGAGCAAAACTGTTTGTAATCTGACTGTTTGAATATTTACTATGTACCCTTTAACTTTGTAACTTGAACAACTACATCCAAGATGACAATACCCAATTTACAAATTACTGATTTCTTAGTTGGCTTTTTTCTCATTCTCCTTGTTCTTTGTTTCTTTTAGAATTCTGTATTATTGCTACTCTTTTTTTTCTTCTCTTTAAATAAAATTCTAAAAATGTATAATTGTTATTGTAAAAAAAAGAGGAAATAGGAAGCGCTGTAAAAGATATAGCTGCATGTATGTTTCAATGTGTGGGATTGATGGGAACATATTTCTAGGTTCTTGTTGGATTGCTGAACAGATCTGTTTGCACTCTCACTGCTTTAGTGTCCACTTTGTGTGCTTTGATCCTGTAACTTGAATAACTATTTCTAAAAGAACAATGTGTAAATGTATCAACTAGTGATATCTTACTATTTATCTTCTTTTCTTGAAATTCTGTTATATTTCTAACGTTTCCTGGTTTTTTTTCTCTTTAAATAAAAAAAATTAAAAAAAGAATAACTTTCATTTTCAAACCTGCAAAATTATGATTCCGGAACATGATGTGAACAGACGTAAAGATTTTATATGACTTGCTTATGAATGAGGGAGCCACTAAGATGTTAAAATCATTCCAATGAGCATTTGAGCAACTAATTATATTTAATATTAAGGTAAATTTTCTGTATTCCCAGAAGCACTGAAAACATCATACCACAGTGATATATATGTGCACATGTTTATAGTGGCACAATTTGTAATAGCCAGATCTTAGAAACAACCTAAGTGCCCATCAACTGAGGAATGCATAAAAAATTGTGGTACTTTTATACAATGGAGTACTACTCAACTATAAAGAATGATCACATTGAGATATTTATAAATAAATGGATGCAACTTGAGTCCATACGCAGAAGCAAAAGAAATCAAACTCACATGTGGAAATACCATGTAATCTCCCTAGTGTAAGAAATGATAAGTGTACATAAGATTTTATGGTAATCATAGTTCCCCATTATATTGCTTTGAAGTCTTATAATGTTTTCATTCATTGGTTGGAATGGTTTTATTTTGGCTTGTTTGATCTTATTATGTGTGATTGATGGTATGAACAGCTACTTTGATGAAAACAAGACAATATGCCAGCCATGGCTGATTTAATATCATCTGCTTTCAAGTCCTACCATGGTTTAGTTCTTCTATTACCACTGGTTCTATCATGTTGTGTCTTATTGGATTTTAATTTGTATGATACTATAAACAAATTTTTTATGGAAAATGAGATATTATAGTAGCCATTGTTCATTTTCTGTTATTTGGTTCAGAATACCTTGTAATACTTTCATTCTTTTGAATGGTTTAACCTATTTTGTTCTGTTGGATACTATTGTGTGTGAAGCTATGCTCAACTATTTCAAAGAAAGAGACATTATGGTAGCTACCGTTAATATCCAATTGTCTTGTTGTGAAGTGCTGTGTTGCTTACATTGTTCTGTTCTGATCTGCTTTGTTCTGTCCTCTTTTGTTTTATTTTCTGTAAAATAAAAAAAATTAAAGAAAAATAAATTTGCTGGGTTAGAAAAAAAAAAACAGGATCAGTCTTCACACACGACAACACCATATTCCATACATTCATATAGCTCATACTGATCATATATGTGTTTGCTTTGCTGGCCTTTTGTAGCACACACTTCACATCTTTCTGTTTTGCTGTTTTGTCAGGAAGTTCTTGTATTGTTTAATGTATACTTAGCAGGAACATAAAATATCAGTAAAATAAAGTATTAAATTCTTGATACATATTTGTGTTTAGAGTAAACATTAACATTTTCATACCATCTGTGTACTTGCTTGTGAAATCTAAAACATAACATCAGAAATAAAATCCTACGTGAACAACAATGAAAATACCAACAGGACTATTTAACAAAAAAAATCTTCGTTTCAGTTGTCACACTGAGGCAGTCTTTACATATGGCAACTAACTGAATGTTCCATGCATATATCTTGCTTACACTGACAGCACATGTGCTTAGCTTTCCTTTCATATGTGGCAGGCCATTCTTGTCACCCTCTTGTCTTGGTATTTTGTTTGGAGCTCTCTATATATGGTACAATGTGTATTTAGCAAGAAAATAATTTATCAATAAAATATCAAAAATGTATTGAGTGCTTAGAATAGACATTAGTATTTTTTTTGTTTGGGGTGTTTGTTTGTTGGTTGGTTGGTTCCAGGGATCAAACTCACAACCTTTCGCTTGCCACATGAGCGCTTATGCCATTGAGCTAAATCCCCGGAGACATTAGCATTTTCACATCATCTGTTTACTTGTTTGCAGGACCTAAAAATTAACAACAGAAATAAAAATCTATGTGATCTAAAATATGAATAGAAAAAAATCTACCTCATAATAATCTTTGCTTCAACTATCACACAGAGTAGCATTCACACATGAAAACTGCATGTTCCACATACAAGGATCACTTACACTGATAGGACCTAGGATTTGGTTTCCTGTCCATTTTTGTAGAGCACAGTTGAGATCTTTTTAATTTTCCTATTGTCAAGGTAAGGCTTGTGAGGCTCTGCCTGCCTGTTCACCTGATCCTCATCATTGTGCTCCACAATTTCTTTGTGTAGTTTTCCTCTGCCATAAATAGTCTTTTATGAGTTTCAGTCCAAATCCTCTGTCTTGGTTACTTTTCTCTCATTGCTGAGACAAAATACCTGATGACCAAAGTTAAGGAAGGCAAGGCTTATTTAGCTCACAGTTTGTAGTGGTTTCAGCCCATAATTAGCAGGCTCCAAGGCAGGGTGGTACAACAGAGGACAACAGTTCATGGCCACAGAAGACACACAGGCCTTGCAGATCTCCGCGCTGGCTCCGTTCTTCGTTGCAACCTATCCTCCTGCTGAGGTCCTCAGTCTGGCCAACCCCCGACTTCAGCGTAATCATGAGTCAGACCAGCTCTGGTGAGAGTGCATCTGGTTCCAGCCTTCTGTCCATATTTTTCTTTTCTTTTTTTTTCTTTTTCCTTAGTTTCTTCCTGGGTCATGAGAATCCTTCTCTTTTCATATGTTCTTCTCCATAGTGTTAAATTCTAGCTTCTGAGCTGTTTCTCTCAGAGACATTCTTTACCTTGCTACTTATCTATCCATCATCCTGCTGTCTGAGGCTCTGGGTTTAATGCCCAGTGTCAAAATCCAAATTAAGGTAATCCATAGTATCAATGGGCTAAACGGGGAAGAATCATATTGAGGTAGGATGAGATGTCCAAAGAGACTTGGGGCTCTGAGAGAGATACCTTGGTGAAGCCGTGGGCCCCGAACCCCATCAATCCTTTTCAGCAGCAATGCTGAGCAGATCAGCTGGTGATGAATCCAAGGTAGCAGTGTCCCATCCTTTTGACCCTTTTAAAAAAACTGGAAGGTTGGCATGCACTTGACTTCACATTCTGCAGCGACGTCCTGACAGTCATCCACATCTACTTCAAGGAACAACACGTTGCAATATTTTTCAGACGGGAATGAAAGGCTTGGTCATTTTGCAAGGCCCACACCACGTGGCTGAGAAATCAACTACTACAAGTTTATCTTCTGCACCAGCCAAGGCTTGATCAAAGGCCTTTTTGCTTTGGATCTGCTGCACCATTCTGGCTGCTGGGCTCCTGATGAGCTATGGAAGCAAAGAAAGCAGATGAAAAGCGCTGGACCCAGCTCGGAAGTTTCTTTCCTTTTTTGCTTTTTTCAAGAGGGCCAGTGAATTGCTTCTTTGTGCAGCCTCCTGGGTTCCACCATGGCCGTGGCCTGATCTCGGGGGCCGCTCTCTGGTTCTCCTCTTGGCTCCCACTGGAAAAAGGTGCTTACCAAGAGGGCCCCACATCCAGTTCTTAAGGTTAACAAAAAGAAGGAAAGTGTAGACACCTCAGGAATCCAAGTTTAGGTCAGTCCACCCAAGAAAGAAGCTTAACCAAACCATGTGCAATGGCACGGAGTCCTCCCAGAAGCACACTCCAGGTTTCACGCCACAGAGATCTGCTTGGCCCTCCGCTTTCCTCATGAGCATGGCATAATATACAGAGATTTGATGAGTATCTTGTTACTAGACTCGGAAGGGCACATTAAACTTATAGATTATGACTTATGGAAGTAAGGACTGAAGGTAGGCGATAGACCAACACGTTCTGTGGCACTCTCAGTTATCTTGCTCCAGAAATCCTCTCACTCTCCGCGGCGGAGGGGGCGGCGCTCAGGCACCCCGGCAGGATGTGGCGAAAGCTGTGGTTGCGGTCCAGCTTGGGCTGGCTCTTGGTGCGCTTGATGGAGCCCGGGAGGCGGTGGCTGAGGAAGCCCTGCGCGCGGGGCGGGGAGAGGGGAAAGGAGGCGGGGTTAGCGCGGCGGCGGCGCAGCCGCACCTTCGCTGGGCGGCCGCTCGGCCGAGGGCCGGTCGAGCTCGAGCTCAGGCTCCGCCCTAACAGTTCGCGGCCCGGGCCCCGCCCGCCCGCCAACCGAGCCAAAAACAGGATCAGTCTTGTCTGAGTGTTTTGGGGAAAATTTTCATCACTGAATTGGAAGATGAGTAGTGAAGCTTGTATCTGATTGGTAATTTGGTTTCAAGGGGAGGTCTAAGAGCACGATCACTGCAGCTCTGAATTTGTTTCCTGAAACTTCAGTCTATATTGAGAGAAGTTTAAATTGAGGAATATCATGTGACACTGCACTTAGAGATCAAATCATTGATTATGACACAGTAGTGTCATCTACGCAATGGAGCATTTAAGCAGATTTCCTCCTCTTCTTCCCCACGTACCTAGGAGTATGTTTGCCAGCAAAACATGGGACACCTATCATTTTGTTCAGGTTGTCTTGTCTTCAGAGCAGCAGCGTTATCACACCCTGGGTGTCATAGAGAAGGAAGCAACCTGGACTTTATGTGCCAACAGCAAAAAGACAGTCTAAGAAGATCTCAGGGGACAGAGGGAGCAGCGTGTAGGACAGGGAAAAGAGGAACAAGACAGGAGCTGTGCTGGCTTCAGAATTAATGGTGAAATGAAGAGAGCATAGAGGATGTGCAGCACTGTCCTGCTGCTCAGGAACACACAGGGCTCCATAGGAAAGGGGCTCTGGTCTCCTGTAGCTGGGATCCCACCTGGACAACCTTCCCACACTTCATTTGCAACATGTGCTCCCTTATCAGAGTTAAACACAACTGTAATTCAGGGGAATTGGTCTCACGAGACACAGATTGGTCTCCTATCAAAGAATCCTCCTATGTAATTTATTAATCAGATTCTCTTGTTGGGTGGTGGGAGCTCACAGTCCTCTGCTGAGACTTGGCTGGAGAAGGCAGAGCTCTGGCCTAGGAAAGGAGGCTGCCCGGGCTTTTCCTGTGCCTGGCGACAGCTTCCTGTGGTGAGTATCAGTGAGCTCCAATGGACCCAGGTGGAGGTTTTAAAGCCTGTGAAATAATGGCATTTGTGCTACAGGTGTGATGTCCCAGGTGCAGCTACATCAGTGTCAGTCTGGCCTGGTGAAGCCCTTGCACACTCTGTCTCTCATCTGCTCAGTCTCTGAATTCTCCTTCTTAACATTTGCTGACTGTTGGTACTGGATCCCTGACCTCAGGGAAGACTTCAGAGAAGTGGATTGGAGAAACAGATTATTATGATGGTGTTTGAAAGTACAGCCCTTCTCTCCCTGGCTTCATCTCCATCAGCAGAGATACAGCCAAGGGGCAGTTTTCCTACAGTTGAACTCTCTGACCCGTGTGGACAGGGCCATGATTTACTCCATGGTAAGGGGTCCTCATTGTGAACCCAGACACAAAATTCCCAGCAAAGATGCTTGGTACCAGCAGTGGATTCCCAGGACACATGGAGCAGATAAATCAATTTTAGAGAAGTTGAAATACATGAAAGAATTTCTATGCACTTGGTTGTCCTCTCTCTCAAGACACTGGGTCTCAGAATTACCAGGGAACCTTTCTTTCTCTAATCCTACAATATTTTTTGTTCATAATGTAGGGTTTTTTAAAAAATATCTACCTAATAAGAACATGCACTAGTAGTTTTCAGTGAAATACTTTTTTTACTACCCTGGTGACTACAAAGCATAATTCTTTGTTAGGTCTAGAAATACTTAATGATTTATGACCACTTTTGACATCCACCATCAGGCACATCTCCATGTCATCCATTTCTGGTGCACCTAGCATTCTTTTTTGTAGCACTTGCTATAGCAGAGTAAAATTTGATGTTGACTCAGCAGCCCTCAAACACAACAAAATATTTTTTTCAGAACTAGAAACAGTTCAAATGCCTTTCCAAGATGAAGCAGGTGTACAAATTGGAAAATGTTCATAAACTGGTTACTCATTTTTATGCATCCTAAGCAGACCACTATATTTGAAAAATGCATGTTATGTGCATGTGAAAAATAAAATTAGAAAAACATAAGTAGCAGTACACTATCTCATAATGAAATTTGACATTGTGGAAAATCAAATATCCCCAAATATCCCCAGCACACTCACATCCCATGTGGGCACTGCACTCATTGAGCTATCCATTAGCAGAGCTGGCTATACAGCCATAAGCCATGCAAATAGGGCCTTCCTCTGCTGATGAAAACCAGCCCAGTCTGCCCAGCTGTTGCTCATTAGTGATCACAGTTGCGCACTGAGGGTTCACCATGGTATTACTGGCAGCTGACCCAGTTAGAAATATTATAGGAAGTCATACAGGGCTAGGCCTTCAAGGAAACAGGCACAGAGGACCAGATATCTGATAACCTTGGAGGGGACCCATACCTCTTGCTGTGGGCTAGATCTCAAGACAAGGGCAAGCACACCCTTAAGTATAATCCTTAGGGATTAAATCTGGATCATTTTATGCTCACTTTGCAACTTCCCATTTTCCCCACCTTTGAGCCATCTAATCTCATGATTTTGCTCAATAAAAGTCCTGGGAAAATACAGAGTCCTTGGCAACCTGCTCAGGACCCCTTCTGTCTCTCTTCAGACAGAAGCTTTCTTTCTCTCAATAAATATATTCTACTCTTCACCCAGTTGTTCCTAAAATTCATTTTGCAATTTTAGAGAACACAAACTTATGGACATAGTAGGTTGGGAGATTCATTCCTCCATATCACTTGGAGGTTTCACCATGATCACTGGACAGATGTGAGAGTTTGCATTTTGTTTCAGAGACTCTGGACTGGGACTCATCTGGGTAACAAATTTTTAAAATTTTATTTAAAGAGGAAAAAAGCAAAACAGAAAAAGGGGTAGAAACTATACAGAATTTCAGAATAAAAATAAACAGTAAGAAATCACTAGTTGATAAATTACATATTGTCTTCTTAGACATAGTTGTTCAAGTTACCAAATTAAAACATATAGAGTGGACATTCAAATAGTGAGGCTGCAAAGAAGTTCAATGATCCAATAACAACTTAGCAACATGGTTATCAATCCTACACACTTAAACATAAATGCAGTTATATCCTTTAGAGCACTCTCTGTTTCTCCTTTTACATTTTTAAATTTTTTTATTTCAAGAGAAACAAAAGCATGTAAAGGTAGAGATAATACAGAATTTCAAAAAAATAAACAATAAGAAATCACTAGTTGATAAATTACATATTGTCCTCTTAGAAATAGCTGTTCAAGTTACAAAATTAAAGCATACAAAGTAGATATTCAAACAGTGAGAGTGTAAACAGATATGCATGAATGAATCTCTACATGCATTTCTATCCTTTCTGTATTAGAGGGAAAAACAAAACAGCAAGATAAAACAAAAGAAATTCCTATAAAAGCATGAAACCAAAAAGTCGTATAAAACCACAGTACAAGGTGATCTACAATGATTAATGTGTTGTTTCTTATTATCTTCAATAGAACTGTCTATATCATCAGGCGTAATGGAATATAACAGTACATAACAACATTAGTAAAAATAAAACATTGTAGACAGTATAAAACTCCAAAGGCAGGTAACAATCAAACAAGAGTGGATATTCTAGTGACTCTTGTCATCTTAAGTGCAGTTGCCTATGCTCTCAGACTTTATACTATCAATCATAACAGCTTTGAATAAAACCTAGCAATACAAAACAGCGACCCAACAAACCAGATTCAATTATGATCAGTCATGGTAAAACTGTGTAGGTTTTATAGAGCTTTAGATTAAGTTAATAGGAAATTAAGGATGATTACCATACTATATCCTGTTATTTTCAGGATTACTGTCTGTGCCCTCAAATCTAGTACAGGTAGAATTACTGGAACAGAATATAATACATCTAAACAGAGTAGTGTGAGTAATGTGGGTTTTAAATCCTGGTGCACTATTAGCAATACAGTGTATCAAAGCCATCTATGTTAGAGTTTCTAGTTATCCTTCTCTGCCTCATTTCTGCTATGCTACTTTTCTGCCTTTGTTTAGTTTTCTCCTGCATTCTACTGCCTGCCCCACTCATTGAGGCCTTTCTTCCACTGTTCCTAAAATCCTGGTATTTTTTTCTCTCTTTCTAAAATGTCCTTCAGTATTCTCTGCAGGGTTGGGTTGGTGGTCCCAAACTCACCCAGTTCCTCTTTGTCATGGAAGCATCTTTTTTCTCCATTAATTTCTAGTGACAGTTTTGCAGGTACATCAATCTGGGCTAGAGGCCATCTTCCTTCAGGACTTGGAATACTTTACTCCAAGCTCTTCTTGATCTGATGGTCTGTGTTGAGAAATCAGCCATGATCCTGATAGGCTTACCTTTATATGTAATCTGTTCCTTTTCTCTGATGGCTTTTAATATTCTGTTTTTATATTGCATTTCTGGTATCTTGATTATTATATGTCTGGGTGTATATCTGTTTTGGTTTTAGGTGGCTGGAATTCTGTATGCCTCACACAACTGAATGTCATTTTCTTTTCCAATGCTTGGGAAGTTGTCCTTAATGATTTCCGTAAATAGCCTTTGTAATTCACCTCTATGTATTCCTGCTTCTTCATTCATGTTTCTTATTCTTAAATTGTAGATTCTCTTGTCATCTTCTAGCTTTTGTATTGTTACTGCCTGTTTCCTTGTTATTTTTAAGAGATCTTTCCTTTCATGATCACACAATGCAAACTTGTCTGCAAGTTTTGATAGTCTATCAGTTTCTTTTAAGGCATTTTGCCAGCTTTCAATGGAGTTTTTAATTTCCCAGTTTTTAATTTCTCTTTGAATCTGCTTCATGTATTCTATATTTTCTTTATTGAATGTTTCTCTCCTTTTTGTGTGTTCCTTCCCTTCTTTCATGAATCTGCTTCATGCATTCTATATTTTCTTTATATTCTTTATTGAATGTTTCTCTCCTTTTTTTGTGTTCCTCCCTTCTTTCATCTGTATCATCCTGAGAGATGCTTCCTGAGAGCATTTCTTTTGTTACTCTATTCATATCTTGCTTTACCTGATTTAATCTTTCAGCTTTGAGCTCCTCTACAAGGTCCTGAAGATATCTCTTAATGTCCATTGAAGCCATGCCTGCTGTTGCGTGTTTGTAGCCCTTAGTCTCCCTTTTATTTCCCTCTCCTGGATCAGGGCTCTCAGGGTTCTCTGCTGCAGGCCTCCTTCTGCCTCTCTCTCCTGTCATGGCCCTGGATTCCTCCACACAGGACCTACAATGCAGGTCCCAGCCCCCTTCCCTGTTGGCCATGTTTCTCCAAAGCACACTGGCAAGGGACCTCCGCCCTCTCCTGACTGCTCTTGTCACTGAGGTGTAAGCAGGCTGCATATGCCTGCCCCTCCCCACCAGATCAGCCAAACTTCAGTGGCCTTCACCTGGTTAGTGCAGGCTAGGCACAGGGAATTGATTTGGGACATCTCATTGGGTTCCAGACAGGGGCGTGGCCCAGTCCAAGCAAATCTCATGAATCTGCTCTGGGGAGGGAGCAACCAACTGTAGTCACTGTCACTCCCAGTTCAGGTTCCTCCTGCTGGATTCCAACATGTCACCCATTAGGTCACACCCTTCCTGTGTGTGTGGGGGTTTCATTCCCAGCACTGACTGTGGATTAATGAAGGTCACTTTGCCAGCTCCACTCTCTGTTGGGCTCACCAACCCATGACTTCAGCACTGCTGTGCTTCCTGTGAGTGGTGGCAGGAACGAGTTTGGGCAGCTCTGCCAGCCAGTGAAAATTCAAGCTGGTGAAAATTCAGGCACAAATTGGCAGGTCGCCATGAAAACACTGTGTCCCGAAATTCTTAGCTGTTCCAGTTGTAGTCCTGAAGTATTTGATGAGCTTTTTTACGTTTTAATTTCTTCCTGTGTCAAGAGGATCCATCTCCCTCTGTCTGGGTCTCTCCAGGGTGTTTTATTGTGTCATATGAGTTGCTTCTCCTGGGAGGCTTTGCATTTTGTTGCTCATTGGTCGGCCATCTTGACTTCTCTCAATTTCTTTCCTTTTATCTTGAGTTTTTCACTTCTAGAACAATTTGCCATTTTGTAATTAATAGGTTGTTTCTCTGAATCTTGAAGCTGCTGCTTCAGTAATTTTAATTCCAGGAGGAATCTTTAGCAAACAAACACTCTTGATAATAACAACTGGAAATATTTTCAGTCATTGCCAGCTGTCTTGTTAATAGCAGTTCCTTTATTTTGTGAAAGTATATGTGATTGATAGCTCAGTTTGGCCACTTTTCTATATTTCCAATGATATTCATTTGACTTTATTTCTTCCTTTTCTCTATTCTTTGTTGACTGGAATTCTTGCAATTTCTTTTGCAACTCTTGGTTCTCCAATTCTAATTATATTTTCTCCATTCACAGTTCTTGAACATTTTTATGTTTTAGTTTTATAGAATTTCCAGGTTTTCCCCAAGGAAGAACTACAAAATCTTTGGTGTTCATGATTATTGTTAATATTGGTAAAAATATACAAATTGTTAAGACTAATTTTACAGAAACCCCAGCCTCTTGTCATCTCAGCCAGCCTGTTCCTTAGTTTCCCTGGGTAAAAAATTTTTATGCTTTGAATTTTGCTTTGTCTTTGCCAGTTGTTTATAACTCATTGTGATAATTGCTTGATATTTGCACATGGTTTTTAATTGCTTTGTCTCATATAGTTTTGTTAAAATAAAGTGAATCTAAGTTAAATCATGCAAAATTTATACTATGTCTTTAATGGTATATTATTATTAGTTTGTTCTTACACAAGTTAAATTTAAATTAATTACTAAAGTTGCTGTGCTCCTTGCTTGACTGAGTGTAAATAATAGCATTAGAAGAGATGTTATAACACCTCTGACCTCTGTAAAATGGTTCTCTTAACTGGAAATCTAGCTCAGACTTAGAAAACATAAAGCCTACAATAAAAAACCAGGACTCCTTCCACCATTTAAGTGGCACTAGGCTGGTGGCTGATCTTAAGACTTGGAGGACATATTTCACTGAGACAGGCTCTCATCCTCCTCTATATTCTAGAGGAAATGTCAGGCCTTTTCTGCTTCAGTTTCCTAACTTTGACATTACCTCTACTCATTTCCCACTTTACACTTTCCTTATAAAGGCATGTAAAGTCAGAAAGAACTCTAGACTATCTTAGTTAAGCCCATAGAAAGTGACCATTTGCTAACACCAAAGACAGGGAAATCATCTTAGATAAAGGACACATAACCCATCTCTGGGTCAGATGAGACATTGATTGGAATTGTGCCCATCCAGAAGGACACACATAAGAGCCATGTCCTGGCTAAGTGTTCTGGGAAAATCTCCTTTGGAGATTAAATCTGAGACACAGTGAGGAGAAACAGCTCCCTAATACAGTGGAAGAAGCTATGCCCGGAAATAGCACACATAAGGGACCTAAACACATTAGAATAAGGAGACTCTCCAATCTCTTAAGTTGTGGACTTTAAAACCTTTATTGTAAAGTCATAGAGTAGTAGGTAATGATCTTGCTCATGCTTTTTAACTATCCCTTATAGAATTTTGATGAACCGTGGTCACTCTGACAGCTAATTAATTGCTTTTATAGCTGTTGCCACCCTCAAACACAGAGGACAGGTCTCCCTAGCATCTGTTTGGTGAATCCCCATTGAAGCCAGTGGCCAATGGAATCAATAGAATGTTGACCAGACAGCTAGCTGGATTCCTTTCTGGAGACTGACCTCTGGTTAACTGAGCTGATGGAAACTGAGAACTGAGGGTTTCTGGCCAGATCAACTTTCTGGTGGACATCCAAAGGTTCTCCAGTGGACATTTGCTCATGGACACTGAAAATCTCCACTTATCTATCATCTTTATTTCTCTGCTAATAGAGTCAGAACTCTCACTAAGCCTTTCAGTGGATCTTCAGATTACCCCTATCTTTGGAGCCAAGACTGAGGTAGCTTTTAACTGTTGTTTACATCATACAAAAGGTAGAAAAAGATTTGCATTTGTGCCTTACATATATTAATTAAGAGTAAATAAACTTTTCTTTTTTGAGTGCCTAGAAAATTGATGTGCCTTTTTCTAAGGTAAACTGGGATTGCTAAATAATGATTTGTAAATTTAACCTGTGAGCTTCAAGAAATATAGACATTTAAATAAAATGTAGCCATGTTCCTCCACTAGAAAAGATTACCTAGGTAATTAGAGAACACAAGTGTCTTGGAGAATTTGCCCAAGGGCCCAGGGCAAAGTTCTTCAGGTTTATTTGTTGTCTCTTCCCAAAGGAATTTCCTGCAATATAAATGTTTTATACCACCTTTTCATGATAAGCAAAAGTAGTAGTTGATGAAAAAGTTTTACTTACTTCTTTAAGCATTCCTTAGGGAAATAAAGTTCATGAGCTATATGGGAAGATGGACTTGCATGCCAGGCCTAGGGTGGATAGGCTGGCCAAATTTTATCTTCTGTGCTCTCCAGATAGCATCTGCCTGCCCTAGAGCAGAGCCAACCCAAGGGAAGCCTTGAGGTATTATCAAATAGGAATAATAAGGGAGGCCTCACTTATCTCCTTTTTGCATAGTCAGATAGCTCAGTGTCAAAATGTTCAGCACTACAGGGCTAAAGAGAGCTCAGCAGAGTTTCCTGAGTTCAATTCCTGTTACAAAGGTTTTATAGTCTTACATATTGCTTTTATGTTACAGACATGGGCAACTCAATGCCAAAACCCCTAACTCCTTTGGAATGCATTCTTAAGCACTGGAAAATGTTTGACCCGTCCATGTTGAAAAAGAGTCAACTGGTATTTCTCTGTATGAGTGCATGGTCTACCTACTCCCTAGAGCTAAAATGGAACACTGAGGGAAGTATTAATTATGATACTCTTTTGCAACTAGACATACTGTAAAAAAGGAGGAAAAATGGTCAGAGTTATTGTATGTTCAGATTTTCTATGCATTGAGAAATACCCCTTATTTGTATTCTAAATGTAAATGTGAGCTACTGGAAAACTCAGCACCTCAGGCCCTTAAGGCATCTACTACCGCAGAGCCTAAAATCACTCCTCCCAAACCTTTGAAACCTGAGGATAAAATAGCCTTAATTAAATCTACCCTCACCTGTATGGAACCTGAGATTTCCCCAACTTGCCCTTCCAGGCTTAAGGATAAGACTTCTAGACCAGCTATAATCCAAACTCTGACAGGACTACACCCACCCTTAGCTGAGTTTAAGCAAACTGCTCAAGGGCAATATCCTTTACAGGAAGTAGAGGGAAGGTGTGGAACTTCTAGAATTTATGTACCTTTCTCTCTTGGTGACCTAAATCAAATAAAATTAGATCTTGGGAAATTTTCAGATGACTCGGATAAGTACATTGATGTCTTTAGAGGACTTACTCAGGTATATGAACTTGATTGGAAAGATCTAATGTTACTCTAAAATCTGACATTGACTTCTAGTGAGATACAGGCAGCATTACAGCCTACTATTGCCTTTGGAGATGAATAGTATATTGTTAAGTTTAGAAGGCCAGAAAGTCAACAGCCAGAACTACCAATTCCCACTGGAGCACAAGCAGTTCCTATGCAAGACCCTTACTGGGCTAATGACCAGATGGGTGATTGGATTAGAAAACATATCCAGACATGTGTTCTTGAAGGTTTAAGAAGAGTGAGAATGAAACCATTCAATTATTTTAAGTTACCAGCTATTCAGCAAGAAAGTAATGAACACACTTCTGCCTTCTTAGGTTGATTAAGAGAGACATTGATAAAACATACTTTTAAAAATCCTGATTTGATAAAGGGACAAATTATCCTTAAAGATAAGTTTATTATACAGTCAGCCTCAGATACTAGAAAAAAGCTACAAAAGATGGCTTTGCTCCAGATAGTTCACTTGATACTTTAGTAAAAGTTGCCTCTTCAGTATTTTATAACTGTGATGACAAGGAGATTAAGGAGAGAAGAAAAAGAGACCCAGAAAAAGCAGCTGCTTTTGCTGCAGCTTTAAGTAAAACAGACCTGAGGTCTTGGAGCCTAAGTTCTTGGGGCTCCAAGAAGAACTCAATGACAACTACCTGCTATCTCTGCCACAAGCCAGGTCACCTTAAGAGGGTCTGCTCTCAGAAACCCCTGGGCTATGCCCCAACTGCAAAGGTGACCCCTGGAAGGCCAAGGCCCCAGGGTTCATCCCCATCCTATCAGTTGGTCCAGCAGGAATAAAGGGCCCCAGGGCACTTGCTGCCCTCTCCCTCTGGCTGGACTTTCACCTCCACAGAGGAGCCCTGGGTAATCATGACTATAGAGGCTTGTGCCAGTATCCAGACTGTTGCTGGATACTGGCACAAGCCTCTTGGTCCTTCTTTTCATTCCTGGCCTTCCTTCTAGTCACCATGCCTCAGTGAAAGGAGTCACTGTTGAGGAGGTAATTTGTTATTTTTTACAACCCTAAGGCTATAGCTGGGATGGTTTTCCCTTTTACACATTCATTTTTTATTATGGCTGAAAGTCCAGTTCTCCCTTAGGAAGAGATATTTTATTGTGTTTAACTACTGTGATATATATGCACCCAGGTCAGGTATGCTGCCTTCCCCTCTTGGAGATATAAATAAATCCTGAAGTGTGGGCAAGTAAAGGCAAAATAGATAGGGTAATAAGGGCTGCTCCAATACAGATACACCTCAGAGATTCTACTATTTTTCCTTACTAGAGACAATATCTTTTAAGACCCAAAGTTAAGAGAGGATTAATACCTATAATCAATAATCTAAGAGCACAAGGCTTACTTGAGCCCTGTAATAGTCTGTGCAATACTCCAGTCTTGGAAATTCAAAAACCCAATAGGGATCTTAGATCGATCAATGAGGCAGTAGTGCCCATTCACCCAGTGGTACCCAATCCATACACTCTGCTTTCTCACATCCCAGAAGATGCCAGTTGGTTTTCCATGTTAGATTTAAAGGACACTTTCTTTTTATTCCTTTACATACAGACTCTCAGTTTCTTTTTGCTTTTGAAAATCCACAAGACCAAGCATCTCAATTGACATGGACTGTGCTCCCCTGGGGGTTCAGAGATAGTCCACATCTTTTTGGACAAGTGCTTTCCCAAGACTTGGCATGTTTTGAGTTTTCCCAGATCACAATCTTGCAATATGTAAATGACATATTATTATGTGCCCCCTCGGAAGAGCTCTGTAGCCAGGGCACAGAGGTATTTATCTAAGGCAGAACTTTACTGTCTTGGGGTAAGATATTTAGGCCTCATTATATCCAAAAGGACCCAAAGGCTAGAAAAGGAAAGGATTAAACCCATTCTCTCCTTCCCACAGACTAAAACTCTAAAGCAGCTAAGGTAATTCCTAGGAGTTACAGGCTTTTACCGCCTTTGGATACCCAGTTATGGGGAAATTGTATGACCACGCTATCAACTTATAAGAGACCCAAAAGCAGGTACCCATGTCATATGCCAGGAACCTGATTCACAAGCAGCTTTCCAGAAGCATAAGCAAGCACTTCTGAATGCCTCTGCCCTGTGAGAGGCTTTGGGAGTGCTTACACAAGATCAAGGACCTGCTCAACAACCTATAGGGTATCTTAGTTATGAAATAAATATTGTAGCTAAGGGATGGTCTTCTTGCCTCAGAGCTGTAGCGGTGATGGCTTTCTTATTGCCAGAGGCTAGCAAGATAACTTTAGGCAAGGATCTCATCATATATATGCCTCACAATGTGGCAGGACTCCTTTCTTCTAAGGGAAGTCAGTGGCTGTCTGATAACCAACTTCTTAAATACCAGGCTCTACTTCTAGAAGGACTGGCCATTCAAATAAAGACATGTTCTTCCTTAAATCCTGCTGCCTTCTTGCCAGAACAGGGGGAAGAAATTGAGATTGGTAAACATGACTGTGAACAGAGAAACTCATGCTTTATTAAAGATGTCACTTCATTGTCTAAATTTCAGCAAACTCTTCAGGAGCTAACAGAAGCTCAGTCTACAGAAAAGGGAATCCTATATTCCACCCTGGAGTTCCCCGGATATTGTTCAAGCAAAACTGGGCTGTGTTCCCAAGGAGACCTGCATGAGACAGGGCAGAACCAATTTCTTTGTTTTGATTCATAATTTATCTTAATGTAAGCAGAAAACATGCTGTATGCCAATCAGTTAGTAATATTTATTACTTTAGTTTTCCTAGAGAAATATAAAAAAATGGTTCACAGTCACTAAATTTCCTTGCAGAAAGAACATTTTCATTTGGCTTTAATTCAACTATCAACTATTTGGCTAACACAGAAAATCAAAATTAGCTACCTTAAAAACAACATCAGTGACATCTGAGTGAAGTGGAGACAAATTCCTTGCCTTAATTTGAAGAAGAAAAGTGAAGCCACTCTCTTATTGCTAAGGTCCAAGTTGAGGTTTTAGGGGCATTTATGACTGCACACATGGTATGAGTGCTGAATGAGCTTCCAGAAACTTCAATCTATGTTGAAGCAAGAAGTTTAAATTCAGGAGATCATGTGGAGAAGTGAAGTTGAACTTTGAGTTCAAATTTTTGATTAGGATACCAAAGTGTCATCTGTGCAACAGAGCATTTAAAGAGAAAACTCCTTTCTCTTTGCAAAATACCAATGATTATCTTTCCTGGTGCAACTCAGGACAGGCATCAATCTATCCAGTCTGTCTTCTGTTCAGAACAGCAGTGTCATAAATCACAGGATGTGATAGTGATGGAAGCAGCCTGGGCTTTACATGACAACAGCAAAGTGACAATAGAAGAAGAACTCTGTGGACCTGGGGACCAGACTGTAAGGCAGGAAGAAAGAGAGAAGTCAGGGGATGTGCTGGCATGAGCAGCCAGGATGCAAGGACCAGAACCAGCGAGGGTGGAGAAAAATGGGCTGGGACTCTAGACTGAAATGGGCTGAGTGACAAGGACCCCTGATCTCATCACATGGGATCTCACTTTGACAACCTTCCAACACTTTATTTGGAACATGCGCCCAATTGTTAAACACAACTGCATTTTAGGAAAATTGGCACTGAAAGATTATGAAAGCATAAGAGTAACACTAATTCTTCACCCTTATATCAAAGAATATACACTCGCCAATTATTACTCAAGTTCTGGATTCAGATACCCATCTTGAGAAGTGGGAGCTCACAGTCCTCTGCCAAGTCGGTAATGGAGAAGGCAGAGCTCTGGTCTTTAGAATAAGGCTCCTTTGGACTTTCCCATGCCTGGAAAGAGCTTGTTGAGGTGAATATCAGTGAGGTCCAATGGCTCCAGGTAGAGGTGGTGAAAGCAGGTGACCAATATGTTCTAATGATGCTACTCCACAGGTGTGATATCCCTGATACAGCTACAGCAGTATGGAGGAGACCTGGTGATGTCATCACAAACCCTGTCTCTTACTTGCTCTGTCTCTAAATTCTCCGCATCACCAGTGCTTACTGGTGTCCTTGGATCAGCCAGACCTCAGGGAAGAGGCCTGGGTGGATAGATACATAGGTGATGAGGCCCTCAGGAAATACAACCAGTTTCTCACTAGAGAGACTGCATCTCAAGCTACAGAGACACAGCCAATAGCAAGATTTCCTCCAACTGAACACTGTCACCACTGAGAAACACACAGAGGTGTCTTCATGTTGAGTCCTGGCCCAAAATTCCCTACAGAGATGCTCGTACTAGCTGGGGGTGCACAGAACACATGGAGCACAGAAATCAATTAAGAAAAGTAGAAAAAAATGAAGATTGTTTCTCCACTAGATTGTTTTCTCTCCCAAGATACCAGGCATCGAATTTCCAGGGAACTTCTCTGTTTCTAATCCTACAATGTTGTGAGGACATGGTCATAGGCATTTTGTTTTATAACATCTACCTTATGACAAGATGCACTTAGTAGTTTTCAATGAAATCCTTGTTCACACCTCAGGCAAGTACACAGAGTAACTCATTCTTTGGTCTAGAAATCCTCACTGATTACTGACCCCCTGTTAGGTGCACATCTGCCACCCACCATAAGGTGCATTGGCACATCACCCTGTCCTGGTGCATGCAAAGCCCTGTGCTCAGAATGCTAGGGTAATAATATCTCTGTTGATAAGTTTGTCCTCACATGAATGGAGGTACTTTTCCATCCTCTGAGAAGTTGACAAAGAATATGGAGCACCCCAAATGAGAGCATTCAACTGCAGACTCAGCTGTACCCTCCCTGCCATCCCCATGCTCTTTCTGTTTCCGGCCTCCTTCCTTATGTCCTCCTCGTCCCAGGCCTGCTTCCTAGCAGTGCAACTGTGGAAACTGGTCCATGTGCACTTGGCCACACTGCCCTGTGCTTATCATCAACACTGGGCAGAAATAATCCAAACACTTCCTCAATAGCATGGGACAGGACTACAATTACTTCAAGGTAAGTCAAAATATGAAAAGGTTTACATCCTTGATGTATGTCCAAGTCTGTCCTAATCAATGAGGAAAAATAACCAGACAAACATTTCAGCAATTACAAAGCTGATGAAGAGGATCGCCAGTATTCCTGACCTCAGACCCAGCATGAACCTGCAGATTCAGCCTCCAGCAGTGCGTGCATTGAGCACATGCACAGCATTGGTGACCCCCTGCTGCAGATGCAAGGTTTGCAGTGGGTGAAAGGCTCCTCCTGGAAACATTGTGAGCTCTGCTTTACCTCATTGCAGTCTGCTCATCCTTGCTGACAGTGACTACACTTGTGCTTGTGACAAAGTTCCATGTGTGGTGGACCAAATAGCAGCTGCAATGGCATCTCCTTCTCTGTCTCATTAGAAAAGCAGATGGGGCCGTGAGTATTTCCTGGTGAGGGTCCCACCCAGGAGCCCATCTGGGGAGAGCTGCAGGATTCAGGCCCTTAATGGGACACATAGGTTTCAATGCTTTTTCATTTTTCCATTTTGCGTTAGAATCATTATGCATAGTTTACCTTTAAGAATACGTTAGATGTCTCAGTGTTAGCTCCACAATTTCTATGATTCATGACCTGTGATTTATGGGGCACAGAAAAGCTGAGTAACTTGATGTAGTGCACAGATCTCAGGTGCAGACCTGAAGGACCCAGAGCACAAAACTGTGAGCACACAGCTCTGCCCAGAGTGCCTGCGTTACTGTCTTGTCTGCTCCTTTCATTCTGCAGAGCTTTTGGCTTGTCTACAAATTCTCATTACATGGTTACTGGGTAATGTATACAGGGAGCAATACAATAATTCCTGTTTTTTAAAGATCTGCCTAAAATCAACAACAAGTGTATGCATAATTCATCAGATTAGGATGTGACAGTTATGTCTGTCAAAGAGGAACTGGAGTAACCACTTCCTGCAGAGTGATTCCCTGTGGCCACGCATCCTCCTCAACACTGTGAGTTGCAGCCCATGCTGGGAATATTTTTTTCAGTTTTAAGGTTCAAATTTAGGGCTCAAATTTAGTGACAGTCCTCTGTCACTAAGCTAACTCTGAGATTACATTTTTTTTTGGTTTTTTGGTACCAAGGATCAAACTGTTGACATGCATGCCAAACAGGTGCTTATGCCACTGAGATAAATCCCCAGCACACTATCTTGGGAATATTAGTGAAATAGAAGCATAGATTAATGTGTAAGAAATATGATAATACATGGTTTCAAGGAGAAGTGTAAAGGACAACAGGCAGCATATCAAACCTTGGAAAGGGGCAGACATGAGTGTTAGCATTTCTGATCTCACACAGGGAGCCCTGGCCTGCCCACAGAGGACCTGAGGGGGGAACAAACTCCAGAGTTGAAACTTGAAACGAGGGCCCATGTCTTCAGCCTCACTCACATCCCCACTCTCTAAACCATGGACAAACCTCTGCCTGGTGGGACATGGACACTGATGACTGACAGGAGAGGAAGAAAGGCTCATCATCTTCTGTGCAGTTCCCCAGTGAAATCACCACACATTTCCCATCATGACCCAGCACCAATCCTGGGTGTTTTCCTGCACACAAGGGCCTGGAGTTATGGTGCCTCACTAAAATTCATTGGGTGCTCTGAACTGGACATGGCAGTGACACTGTCAGTGTTCTTAATGTTCATGTGGAAGGATGTATCAAAGACTTCCAAGAAAATCTGCTCGAAGAAGTTCACATCTGCCCCCTTTGCTTTGGTCCAGAAGTGTGCGCATCTGAACAGTGAGTGACTTGTCCTCAGCGCTCTTGAATGGGATGAGCTCTGTCAGTCTGGTTAGTAAGGAACTGGTCAAATGGAACTCAGCTCTCCATTCCTGAGGAATAGCCATGTCAAGTTTGAATGACTGTGGAAAATGTTAAAGCTGAAATAGAAATGTGGAATTTAAAAGGAAAAAAAGGGAAGTCACTGTGGTCTGTAACTAAATTTCTAAGAGTGACTAGTAGAAGAAGATGGAGCCACAAAACAGGGGTGCTGGTTCCTATGCACAAGGCCAGAGAATGGAAGTCTGAACAAATAGAATCACAGTACCAAGTCTGAGGTGAATTTTAAAATGAAACTCATTTTCACAAAAGAAAAAAATCAAGTACTTGTTTGGAGCCAGACATCGTGATACAAGCCTCTAATTCTGATGCTCAGGATGATGAGGAGAGAGGGTCGGTCACCATAGCTTTGAGGCCAGCTTCTGAGTTAAGTTCAGCCTCAGCCTCAGTACTTGTACTACAAAATGGTGCTTTCAGAAAAAAAAAATGAACCAACATGAAGAATGATGGACACAGTATGATTTGCAAGTGCAGGTTCTGGTTAAACTTCTGGGGAAATTGTTATTGTGTGCAAGATGTCCGTAATACATAATTGTTCTTAAATGGATCAGTAGAAGGAGATAGTCATTTTGTATTTAGGAATAACCTCAATAGAACAAGAGGAGAAGCTGGACCTAGATGGGGGGGTGACCACCTAACAGCTGCACAAGGTCATGGAAGCACAAGTCTTTCACACAGACCTCTTTCTTCTTCAAAGATTCAAAATATCTTTGTGAGGAAAGCACAGAACACTCATCCTTATTTCTACTTTCTGAAGGATCAGGTCACGCGGGACTTGGATTATAGTTTGTCTCAGAGCAGGTGGCAAATGACACCAATAATGACACAATAATGTCTCTCCAGACAGCAATAATGAGGGCCAAACAAGCTTTCAAGCAGCATAGATAGTACCAAAGCAGAGAGATCATGGAGACACAGAGGGGCCTGTGCTCATGTTCATCCTGTAGCAGCATCAGCATTGCCTGGAAAGGAAGAGACTGGGGCTGGAGTATGAGTAGGCAGAAGAGGCTGGAGGATGCTGATCTGGGATCAGGAGGTTGAGGCCATCATTGCTCTGCTTCCATTATTCCTTTTAATCAAATTCCCATTTATTACAGATTCTAACCCAACTACAATTCAGGTTAGGAGGTGGCTCCAGCAGCACAAAAGGACTAGAAACTTCCTGACATCATCTTCTCCTTCATATATGAAGTGTGATCCCCCACGTGTAAATCCATCCTCCAACTTGAGATTCATAATCCGCTCATGGGCTGTGGGAGTGCACCGCTCCATCCCCAGACAGGGCTGTGGTCTTCCAGGAAGGCAAGTGTGTGGTCTAAAGATCAGAATGCTGGGTCTTCTCCTGTGCTGAGTGACAGGTCCTCATGGTGAGTGTCTTCAATGTGGGACTTGAGTACATGAGAAGTTTGGAAAGCTGGTGACTGACAGGAAGGTTTTTATTGTTCCCAGGTGTCCTGTCCCAGGTGCAGCTGCAGGACTCAGGGCCTGGTGTGGTAAAGCCCTCGCGGACCCTGTCCCTCACCTGCACAGTCTCTAGCTACTCTATCACCAGTGTTTACTGGTGGAGCTGGATCCGCCAGCCTCCAGGAAAAAGCCTGGAGTGGATGGGGGACATAAACTACAACAGTGGCACTAGCTACAACCCGTGCATTAAGAGCCGCATCTCCATTTCCAGAGACACAGGCAAGAACCAGTTCTCTCTGCAGCTGAACTCGGTCACCGTGGAAGACACAGCCGTGTATTACTGTGCAAGAAACACAGTGACTTCGTAGAATCCTGAGCTCAGACAAAAATCTCTCTGTATGCAAACTCAGGACCAGCAGGTGGTGCTTGGTGCAAAGTGCTACAGGGAAGCAACTTCACAGCCCTGTGATGACAGCCTGGAGGTTTTCTCTCCAGGTGATTAGCATCTCCATCACTAGCCCAGGCACAGAGATCCAGGGATCTTTAACTCTGAAATCCTAAAGAGTTATTTTTTCATGAATCAGGCTTTTGTTTCCCTATCCAGTTCCTTATTCATTGGATAATACATTTTCAATGGAACCATTTTTCCCAACTCAGTGGATTACAGAGTCTAATGAGTTTCTAGTTATGGAAACACATAAACTTCAATATTATTTCTGTGTCCAATGCAAATCTTTCCTCCACAATTGGAGGCATCTGTACATCGTGTTATCTAGAAAGTCACTTCCCAGTTCTTGTTGACACAAAGTCCTTTTCTCCGAATGCCTGGACACCTTTGTATTTGTGGATCTGAGCATCACCAGCTATTAGAACAATTCATTTCCTCACTGTTGTCCATATAGGGCAATGCCTTGGATAGCTTTGGTAGACTGCACTGCCGGGCTCTTCTGTAGGCATCTCACTCATAGACACCATCGTGCTCTCACACACCTTCCAATCATATGGCACTGTCTGAGCAAGTATTTTACATGACCTTGATGTCTATAGTGCAGTCTCAAAACTTCTTATCTACTGTCTCAAACACTGCATTTATTTATAATTGAAAGTGGATTTGTTATATTTACATTACCTTCAATAAAATCTGGACATGTACAAGTTTCAGCACAATTGGGGGAACACTTGTCTATATTTTCCGCATCAGTTAGTTGACCTTGGAACAGGGAATGGAATGACCATGCATCCATGAAAAAACAAGGTGCTCACAGCAGACATCAGAGCACAGGGAATTTCAGAGTCTTCTCTCAGATTAGAAACAGGATGTCAGGGCCATCTTCTCTCACTTGAGTCCCTAAGGACAAGGCTGTTTCAGTTAGACTAAGATTCCAACTTTGTGTGAATTGACTGAGATCCTTGGAATCACAGGATTGGAACACTAGAAAATGTTAAAAAGATTCCCAGAACAAGACATAATTCACAAGATAATTACTCAATGATTAATTTCCCCAAGTCAATCAACTAAAAACTGGAGGAGAATTTCCTTTTCTAAAAATATTAAAAATATTAATTTCCCCAAGTCAATCAACTAAAAACTGGAGGAGAATTTCCTTTTCTAAAAATATTAGTCTTGAATGTGACACACAACATAGTAGTCTTGTCATGAGTATTTGCTATAGCAGAGTAATATTTGATTATCACTCAGTAACCCTGGAGCACAATTAACAGAATATTTTTTGTTGAAAACTAAAAGCAATTCAAATGACTTTCAAAGATAGAGCAAGTGTACAAACTGGAAAATATTCATAAACTGATTACTCATATTTATGCTTCTAAAAATTCATGTTACAAGCACATAAAGAGGAAAGCTTGAGAAATAGATAAATAACATTGCAAAACCTCATAATCAGACTTCACATTCTCTTGAACCAAACATCCCCAGCACACTCACATCCAAACTGGGCACTGCCCTTGCTGAGCTATCCATTACCAGAACTGGCTATATAGCAGGAAGCCATGCAAATAGGGCCTCCCTCTGCTGATGAAAAGCAGCTGAGTCTGATCATGACTGGATTAGACCACAGCCTTGGATACCCAGCTGTTGCTCATTAGCGATTAGAGCTGACATAGAGGGCTCACCATGAAGCTTGGGCTGAGCTGGGTTTTCCTGTCTGCAATTCTGAGAGGTAAATTATTCAGAACAAAAGATATTAAGCTTGTCAGTGGACATGAATGGTAAAATCAGGGGACTTCTGTGACTGTTTCCTGAGCAGGATATCTCTGTGTTTGCAGGTGTCCAGGCTGAGGTGCAACTGGTGGAGTCTGGTGGAGGCTTGGTGCAGCCTGGGGGCTCCCTGAGACTCTCCTGCGTGGCTTCGGGATTCACCTTCAGTAATGCTGGCATGAACTGGATCCGCCAGGCTCCAGGGAAGGGGCTGGAATGGATCTCAGTTATCAGTTATGATAGTAGTTACCAAAACTATGCAGAATCTGTGAAGGGCCGATTCACCATCTCCAGAGACAACAGCAAGAACACGCTGTATCTGCAGATGAGCAGCCTGAGACCTGAGGACACGGCTGTGTATTACTGTGCAGCAGACACAATGAGGGAACATCATTGTGAGCCCAGACAAAAACCTTCCTTTAGGGACTTTGCAGCCCAGCAGAGGTCACTGTGACCAAGGGAGAAGCAAGCAGGGCTAAAAGAACAGAGAAGGAAACAGTGGAAGGAGGGCTTCCTGGGGGCCTCTGGGATTTCCCTTCTGTACTAAATTATAGGACCTGAGCAGACTCTGCAATGCATGAGCTGCAGTGAAGTATTTAAGTCCAAGACAACATCATATGTTCCATTTAATTACAAAATAATTTCACTTCCTGGGTAAACATGACTTGTATCAATGTCAAAATAAATTGTAAACATTAAGTTATTTTTCCTTTGAATGTCTAATTATAGTAATCATCTGAAAATGAACCAACTTCTTTTTCTTTTGCTGCATTTTCTATTGTTGTTTTGGAATCTATGTTGCCATGAACTCCTGCCCCTCTGCTGCATCACACTGTCTCAGCCCCAGCTGTTTATGCAATGAAATGTCCACAAACTGGTTTATGTTCAGGATTTGTTTTTAGTTTGCAAGACTTTGAAAAAAGATGACAGAGGCTAATGCTTATCTACAAATTTGGATAGAACAACTAATGCTTTTTGACAATAAGCTTCTAAACTATAAAGATGATGAAGAGAGAAAGAAAACTGAAACACTCCAAGAGACAACAAAAACCATGGTAGAATCAAGGAAACACTGCTTTGGGTTGCTGCAGATTTCTAAGAACCAGAGTAAAGTGTAGATGTATGCAGATGGACTTGTAACTACCATGAACCATGCAGATGCAGTGTATCAACCTAGTCCCTCAGAACCTGTGATCAGAACAATGCCTTCCTGGGCTGCCTCACCTCCAGGCAGGGGCATTCACCCCATATTAGCAGTCTCACATCTCCAAGCCATGTGGACTTGTCTCCAAGTACTTTTTCAAAGTTCTCATGCTCCAGCATGAAGGTTTCTATGCTGCTGCTGAATTCCATCAAAGCTGCTTATCCTCAGAGCAGTTGAGAGATTCTTATGGATCTGCCTCAGTCTTGACCCACAGCAGCCTAGGAAATAGCCTGAAGCACCCAGACACCACAGAGTCACTAAACTACTCCATGTCCAATGGGATAAATGATGCCAACCTTTTTGATTCACTGGATGCCAGAGATGGAGATGGGAAAGCTGAGTTGGTAGTGGAGCACAAGTAGTGTCATTATGCACTTCCTGTCACAGGTTAGGCTTGGAATCGACCTCCCAAAGGTAGTTCTTCCATTTACTCTTGAAAGAAGATCTCTTGTAGAAATGTGTGCAGACTGTTCGCACATCAGACCTGTTTGCGAGCATTAGTGACCAGAAGCATCCCAGGGTTTGAATGGTTGAGGTCCCAAAATGGGACCTCTTGATGTTTCATGTAGGAAAGAAAGGATCAGTTGTCAAAAAGCTGTAGAATCCCATTTTTGGTGAGACCTTTCAGTGTCACTGGATATTACCAAAGGAGACTGAAGAGAACACAGAGCTAGTTTTAGAAGGACCAGTTCCTTGGGTTTCTAAAAACAGTGTAACAGATGGTCCTGAGAAGATGGTAGATCAATAAGTAGCATGGTAAAGAGCCTGACCGAGAGAAGAAGCTCAGACTCTAGAATTTACCACCGTGGAGAAGATCAGACAAAAGGAGAGGGATTCTTACGACCCAGGAAGAAACTATGGAAAAAGAAAAAGAAAAGAAAAATTTGGATGCAAGACTGGATCCAGATGCACTCTGACTGGTGCCAGTCCCATGCTGTGTGAGGCACCTTGGAGTCAGAGGTCTCCAGGTTGCACTGAAGTCTTGGCTGTGCTGAAGTTGGGCATTAGTTAGCCCTAGGCCCACAATGGGAGGATGCATAGCAAAGGAACACTAACCTGCTGTGAGTGCTCAGAATTTGTGCCTCCTGTGGGAGGGGGTGACTGGCTGGATGACATTTGGAATTGGACAGGATGGTCCTGGACCAAGAATCACAGTGGCTTCAGTTGGCCTCTCCTGGCCCAGAGCAGAATGGAGAGATCTGCTTGGGCTGGGACATGCCCCTGTTTGGGACCTAACAGCCAGGGATGAAATTGCCCCCAACTGATTCTGACTGCACAGCACACACTAACATGGTGAAGGCCCCTGATGTTTGACTGGCTCAGAGGGGAAGGGTCAGCCTACACTGCTCCTACTTGCACCTCTAGGTTGATGGGCCTGGGGGCAGAGGCCAGCATACGCCAAACCTGCTTGCACTTCAATGACCAATAGCGAACTGGAGAGGGCAGCAATCTCTAGCCAGCACACTTCAGAAGAACCATAATCAATACAGAAAGGGGCTGGGACCTCCACCATACCCCTGTCTGGAAGAACTGAGAAACATGACAAGAGAAAGAAACATAAAAATGTCTCTAGCCACCAACTCAAGGAATACAAGCCCAGGAGACGTAAGAGATGGTGGGCAGCAAATATGAAATATGAGACACAGGATCAACTGACGTAAAGAAATATCTTCATGACATTATGGAAGAACTCAAAACTGAAATACTAATACAAGTAAATCAAGCTATAAGAAGACTAATAAAAGAAATGCTAAGCACCTCTCAAGGAGACACACATAGAAGAAAAGAGGAACACAGAAAAAGGAGGGAAACCATGGAAGAAGAATATAAAAAAAATCTAGAATACATGAAGCAGATTCAAAGAGATTACCAGGAAATTAAAAACTCCATTGAAAGCTGACAAAATTGCTTAAAAGAAACTAAAAATAGATTATCAAAACTTGAAGATAGATTTGAAATGTGTGATCATGAAAGGAAAGATCTGTTAAAAAAACAAGGAAACTGACAGTAATCATACAAAGGCTAGAAGATGACAAGAGGATCTATAACTCAAGAATAAAAAATGTGAGTGAAGAAGCAAGAATAAACACAAAGGAAATACAAAGGCTATTCAAAGAAATAATTAAGGAAAATTTCCCAAGCACAGGAAAAGAAAATGATATTCGGATGTATGAGCCATACAGAACTCCAGCCACCTACAACCAAAACAGAGTTACACTCAGACATATAATAATCAAGCTCCCAGAAATTCATCACAAGAACAGAATATTAAAAGCCATCAGAGAAAAGAAACAGATCACCTATAAAGGAAAACCCATCAAAATCATGGCAGACTTCTCAACACAAACCATCAAATCAAGAAGAGCTTGGAGCAAAGTATTCCAAGCTGAAATAAAAAACCCTCCAGCTCAGATTGATTTACCCTTCAAAAGTGTCTCTCAAAATTAATGGAGAAACAAGATGCTTCCATGACAAAGAGGAACTGGGGGAATTTGTGACCACCAATCCAACCCTACAGATAACACTGAAGGACATTCTAGAGAGAGAGAAAAAAACACCAGGATTTCAGGGACAGTGGCAGAGAGGCCTCAATGAATGGGGAAGACAGGGGAATGAAGGAGAAAACTAGTCAACCAATGGCAGAAAAATAACATAGCAGAATTGAGGCAGAGAAGAATAGCTATAATCTCTAACATAGATGGCCTTGACACACTAACAAAAAGAAATACAGGCAGATAGATCAGGAGATAGGGTCCATTGAGATGCTCTGTATAGGAAATATAATTAACCTGAGAGAGGGTTTATTGACTGAAAGTCAAATATGAGAAAACAATGCTCTATGTGACAGGGAACCAGAGAGAAATAGGGGCAACTTGTCTAGCACCTGCAGATAGGTTGGAAAGACATGATACTTTTGTGCAGTGGTTAACTACTCAGCTATAACAAAGGAAAACCTTGAGGCTTTGTAGGTAAAGGAATACAACTTAAGACCAAGCCCAGGAGTGAAAATGTTTAGAACCACTTAGGTAAATAATTAATCTAAAAACTAAAGGAGATAGTGGGACCCAAAATGTACAATTTACCCTGTGAAAGTGAAAGGGGAGAAATTGTCTAAAAAGGGAAGGTAGAGGACATTGTTAATAATGTATCATGATTTAAAATCCATGTTATTCTCATTGCTCTGTTTAGTTTAATTATACTATGTTCCAATCTGTCTACTTGTACTAGATTTGAGGGCACAGACAGCTATTCCAAAAATAGCAGGATATGTTATCTATCCTTAATTTCCTTTTAACTTAATCTGAAGCCATGTATAACTTACACTGTCTTATTATGACTAATCATATTTGAATCTTGTTTGTTAGATTGCTGGTTTGTTTTGACTAATTTTATTCAAATCTGCTATGTTTGATAGTACCAAGTCTGAGAGTAGAGTCAACTACTCTGAAGACAACAAGATTCACTAGGATACCCATTCTGGTTTGACTATTACATGCTTTTGAAGTCTTATAATGTCTCCAATGTTTTGTTTTTACTAATATTGTTATGTAATGCTATGTTCGATTATACTATTCCTGATAATATAGATGATTCTATTGAAGATAACAAGAGACACCATAATAACCATTGTATATCACCTTGCATTGTGGTTTTATATGACTTTTCCATTTTGTGTTTTTCTAGGAATTTTTTTTGTCTTGTATTTTTTTCCCTCTAATACAGAAGGATAGGTATACATGTAGAGACTCATGATGTAGAATGCATGATGAAATGAACCACTATTTTGAAGAAAAAGAGACACTAAGGTACCCAGTGCTGATTCTGTAGTATCATGCTGTGAAATCCAGCAATACTATAGTTCTTTGTTCAGAGTGATTTTAGTCTGTATTGTTTTGTTTAATTTTAACATACATGAACGTATGGACAGCTATCTTGAAGAGAATGAGAGACACTATAGCAGCCATAATTGACTTCCTTATTGTCTGGTTTGGAAGACCTAAAATGCCATCATCACCCTGTTCTGATCAGTTTTATACCATTTTGTTTTGTCTGAATTCACTGTATGTGAAGATATGGACAACTATTTGGAAGAAAACAAGAGACAATATGTTAGACAGTGAAGATTCTCCAGTTGTCTTGCTTTGAAATCTGTGTCTCTTACATTGTTTTCTTAAGATCTGTTTTGTTCTGTTTAATTTTACCCTGTTAAAAATAAAATTTTAAAAAACAGTGTAACATTCTTGCTGAGAAGGTTTTTCTTTATCCACAAATCACAGTCTTTTATCCTGAGTGTTGTAAAAACAAGATAGAGTGCAGTGCTCCTATCTGGGCCAAATCAAAGTTTCTTAGGATGTCAGTTGGGGTTCACAATGTACAATAGGGTTGTGTCTCATGTCCAGGCTATGATAAACATTATATCTTCATGATTCCTAATGCTTATGGAAGCTCTATCCTCCCAGTGTGGGGTGGGGTGGACTTAGGAGGAGGATGTAGTATTAATTGTTGTGAAATGAACTAGATTGCAAACATCATCTTCCACACTAAATATTTCTATGGAGACAAGAAACACAGAATTACTGCTGAGATTTTTTTTGATTAAAGGGACATAGAATAGTATAATGTATACAAAATATGCAACATAGAAAATACAGCCATTGTGGATACTGACAAGTTGCCTATAATGAAGACAAAAGTGAGGTTGTTGGAAGGTCAGCATGAGTGTGAGTCCCACTGCCTATGACACGATGTCATTTTCAATTTAAAAATCAGAGACTTTGGGCCTGCAGAAAAGATGGCGGATTGATAAGCAGCAGGATACAGTCTCCCCTGAGAGCGACAGCCCAAGGCAGAATAAAAAGTCCTGGAGAGATCCAGACAGAGGAAGATGGGTTCTCCAACCCAAGAAGAAACTAAAGGCAAAAGAGATGATCAAACAAGCAGTCCTGGGGCTACCATTGGAGAAGCTAAGATTAGTGTCCACAGAGCTCTTGAGACTCTTGAATTCATGCCACTGTGACTGGCTGGAGAAGCCCAAACTTGTTTTATCTTGACTGATTTTATTTGAATCTGGTATGACTGAGAGTGTCAAGTCTGAGAGTAGGGGCAACTACTCTGAAGATGACAGGATTCAATAGAATACCCATTCTGGTTTGATTGTTAACTGCCTTTGAAGTCCTATAATGTCTCCAATGTTTAGATTTTATTAATAGTGTAAAGCAATGTTAAGTTTATATTATATTTGATGATATAGACAATTTTATTGAAAATAACAAGAGACATCATAGTGACTACTGTAGATCACCTAGTGTTGTGTTTTTGTATGTTCTTTTCATTTCGTGTTTCTCTAGGAATTTGTATTGCTGACTTGTTTTGATTTGTTTCTTCCTCTAATACAGAAAAGCTAGGTATACGTGTAGAGACTTATACATGTGTAGAACTTCTAAGTAGTTTATGAGAATGGATTTTAGTTATTGTAAAGAAAAAAAAGGAAAAGAGAGTATTCTAAAGGATATAACTGCATGTATGTTTGAGTGTGTGGAATTAATAACCATGTTGCTAAAGTTTTAGTTGGATGGATGAACAAAACTGACTGCTGTTTTACTCTTTGGATGTCCACTTTGTGGACTTTACTTTTGTAACTTGAACAACTGCATCTAAGAGGAAAGTATGTAATTATCAACTAGTGATTTTTTACTGGTTACTATTTTTGTTCTGTTTTGTTTTTGAGATTTTGTATTGTTTCTACCCTCTTTCTGTTTCAAAGTTTTTCTTCAAATAAAAAATTTTTTAGAAAGTAAGAGGAGGAAAAGAAAGTGCTCTAAAAGAGATAACTGTATGAATACTTAACTGTGTAGGATTGATAACAATGTTATTAAGTTTTTGTTGGATTGGTGAACAGAACTGTTTGCAGCCTCACTGTTTGAATGTCCACTTTGTATGCTTTAATTTTGTAAATTGAACAACTATATCCAAGAAGACAATATGTAATGTATCAAATAATGATTTCTTACTGTTTATTTTTTTGAAATTCTGTATTGTTTCTACTCTTTTGCCTGTTTTGCTTCCCCCCCTCTTCAAATAAAATTTTAAAAATTAAAAAAAGAGATATTTTCAGGACCTTGTAGACAAGCGCAAAACTGAAATATTAAATCAAGTAAAGCAAGATATAAGTAGATTAATGAAACAAATTCTAAGCATCTCTGAAGAAGACACAGATGAAAGAAGGGAGGAACACACAAAAAAGGAGATAAATGTTCAATAAAGAATATGAAGAAATCCTAGAATATATGAAGCAGATTCAAAGAGATTACCAGGAAGTTAAACACTCCATTGAAAGTTGGCATAACTGCTTGGAAGAAACCTAAGGATAGACTATCCAAACTTGAAGACAGGTTTGCAATGTGCAATCACGAAAGGAAAGATCTGTTAAAAATTACAAGGAAACTGACAGTAACGTTACAAAAGCTAGAAGATGCCAAAAGAATCTATAAATTCAGAATAAGAAATGTGAGTGAGGAAGCAGGAGTAAAGCAAATGAATTACAAAGGCTATTCACAGAAATAATTAAGGAAAACTTCCCAAGCATAGGAAAAGAAAATGATATTCAGATATGTGAGGCATACAGCACTCCAGCCACCTACAACCAAAACAGAGCTACACCCAGACAAATAATAGTCAAGATACCAGAAATTCAATACAAAAATAGAATATTAAAATCTGTCAGAGAAAAGAAACAGATCACCTATAAAGGAAAACCCATCAAAATCATGGCAGACTTCTTAACACAGGCCATCAAATCAAGAAGAACTTGCAGTGAATTGTTTCAAGCCATGAAAAAAATAACCTCCAGCCCAGACTGATGTAACCTGCAAAAGTGTCTCTCAAAATTAATGGAGAAACAAGATGCTTCCATGACAAAGAGGAACTGGGGGAATTTGTGACCACCAATCCAACCCTACAGATAACACTGAAGGACATTCTAGAGAGAGAAAAAAAAAATACCAGGATTTCAGAGACAGTGGCAGAGAGGCCTCAATGAATGGAGCAGGCAGTAGAATGAAGGAGAAAACTAGACAAACAATGGCAGAAAAATAGTATAGCAGAAATGAGGCAGAGAAGGTTGGCTATAATCTCTAACATAGATGGTCTTGATACACTAAAAAAAAAAGAAAAAAAATACAGGCAGGCAGAGTAGATCAGGAGGTAGGGTCCATCGAGATACTCTGTATAGGAAACATAATCAACATGAGAGAGGGTTTATGGGCCAAAAATCAAATATGAGAAAACAATGCTCTCTGTGACAGAACCAGAGAGAAATAGGGGCAACCTGACCACCACCTGCAGATAGGTCTGCAGATAGACAGAACATTTATGTGCAGTAGCGTACTACTCAGCTATAACAAAGGAAAAACTTGAGGCTTTTGTAGATAAAGGAATACAACTTGAGATCAAGTCCAGGAGTGAGAAGTTTTGTAACCTCTTGGATAAATAGCAGGTTGCCTCCCCCAATCTAAAAAATGAGGGAGTGGGCGGGACCCAAAATGCACAGCACCCTGTGGGAGTGAAAGGGGAGGAATAGTCTAAAAAAAAAACAAGGCAGAGGATATCGTTAATAGTGTATCAGGATTTAAAATCCACATTACCCACACTGCTCTGTTTAGATGGAATATATTCTGTTCCAGGTTTCTACTTCTAGTACTTTGTGTACTAGATTTGAGGGCACAGACAGCTATCCCCAAAATAGCAGGACATAGTACAGTATTCATCCTCAATTTCCTATTAACTTAGTCTGAAGCTCTGTATAACTTACACTGCTTTACCATGACTGATCTTAATTGAATCTGGTTTGTTAGATTGCTGTTTTGTATCGACAGATTTTATTCAAAGCTATTATGATTGATAGTATCAAATCTGAGAGTATAGGCAACTACGCTGAAGATGACAAGTTTCACTAGGATACCCACTGTGTTTTGATTTTGAAGTTTTACACTGTCTACCATGTTTTGTGTCTATTAATATTGCTCTGTACTGCTATATTCAATTATACTGCTACATTCAGTTATGCCTAATGATATAGGCAATTTTATTGAAGATAGCAAGAGACAACACAGAAACCATTGTAGATCACCTTGTACTGTGGTTTTATATGACTTTTTCATTTCATGTTTTTATAGGAATTTGTTTTGTTTTGTCTTGCTATGTTTTGTTTTTCCCACTAATACAGAAAGTATAGATACTCCAAGAACCTATAAATAGTTCATGATAACTGATTATATAATGTATGATGAAATGAATAACTGCTTTTAGAAAAAGAGACACTACAGTATTCAGTGCTAATTCCATAGTGTCATGATGTGAAATCCAGCAATACTATTATTCTTTGTTCAGAGTGATTTTAATCTGTTTTGTATCATTTAATTTCAACATACATGAAGGTAGGGACAGCTATTTTGAAGAGAATGAGAGATATTATGACAGCCATTGTTGATGTCCCTATTGTCTTGTCTTGAAGACCTAAAATACCTTCCTCATCCTTTTCGGAAAGTTCTATACTATGTTATTTCATGTGAATTCTCTGTACGTGAAGATATGGACAACTACTTGGAAGAAAACAAGAGACAATATAATAGATAGTGAAGATTTTTGATGGTCTTGCTATGAAATTTACGTCTCTTATACTGCTTTTTTGTGTTCTGTTTTGTTCTGCTTTATTGTGTTAATTTTACCCTCTTTAAAATAAAAAAAAACCAGATACATTGATGCAGCAAATGAAGCAAAGCACAGACTTGAAGAAAGGCAAACAGCAGAAGCCTGAGAGAGGAAGGAAAAGGGCATTCAGTGGGAGACGAGGTGAATCCACAAAGATGGGGAATACTAGGTCTACGATGGATCTTTACTGAAACATCTTGGTGCTGCGAAGCATGAGGCTGGGAAATGCCAAAGTTACAGCTGAGGACCAGGGTAGGGGCCGAGTGAAGCAAAAATCAGTCTTCCTTTGGGAGAAACTATTGCTATCAGGGACACTGGACTTTCTGACACAGATGCACAATTAGAGCAGGAGAAGCATCTGCTCTCCTCCATGGGTGTTACCATTTTGACTTCAGTCCTGAGAAAATCTCCAGGTTTTGAAGTTAAGTATCTGCTGTTTTCCAAACCTCATGCATTGAAAACATCTATAAACCCAAATCTCATACTCCAGTTCTGTATCTTGGGTCCTATACATATACATACATATGCACAAACAGCTGTAGCTTGATGGCAAGTTTTTAAAAAATGCTAAGTGTAAACACTAGTTCCTCAGAGTTGTTTGAGAAAAGTAGTGCAATGTATTAAAAATCAAGTGTTAGAAAATTTCATAAACTCATATATAACAAACATTTTTCTGATTGAAAAACTAAATTTTTAAAAATAAAAAAGGAACGTGCTAATTTAATCTTAATGATAATGAACTCTCTCTTGTATAAATCAATGCTTCATTTTAGTAAATTAAATCCTTCCCCTTTCATTCCTTTCTGAGGCCAGGGAATGCTTTCTTCCTCTGGAACAACACTGGATAGGTTAGGCAGGCTCAGCTGCAGCACTGCTTGGAAGATAATTTCAAATCCTAAGGGTCTGCATACATTTCCTCACCCATTTGTATTTTGTAGAACATGCTTTTAGCATTTCTGGTAAACAATCTCTCACCCTGCCTTAATAAGTATTGTCTTGAGTATATTTGTGAACTGGAAATATGAATTAATGTGCAGGAAATGGACTGAGACAAGTTTGCTGGACAAATCATAAAGAACATAAAAAAATTAAACCAAAAGCAGGGAAGTGAGCAGCTATGTGCATCTCCTCCGTGTTCACAGGCTCTGATTACCAAGGAACTACTGCAAAAGGTCAGAATTTCAGACTTGAATCTGTGGTGTGGGAATTCAACATCCTTCCTTCACTGTAATGGACAGTTTCTGCCTGAGCAGAGCACAAACCCCAGATCTCCTGGTTGAGGTAGGGAGCCCCCATTGGTCCAAGTGCATTACTCCAACAGTTCCCATGAGACCTCAATGCAGGACAAAGCATGTGCTTATCAGAGTTGTAAATACTGGGTCAAGAATTAATGAGCTCTCATCTAGCTTGTCCACTTCATCCTGAGGAACAGTTACACCATGATGTATTGTTCAGGAAAGAACAATTGTAGGTGCTCATGGAGACCTGCGTGAGTCATGGAAGCCCCACCCTCTGTGATTAGATTTAGAAATTGTCTGAATGTAAACAGTAATTGTCTTGTCCTTAAATTAATTGGTGATAGTTAATATTTTAGTTTTGATGGCAAAATACTGGCTAAATTGCATGCAACCACTGAATTTCCTTGAGGAAAGAAGGTTGTCATCAGCCTATTTGTAAATCTTCACAGTATCAAAGCAGAGAATCAAAACGGGCTCTTTTAAAAACTTATCTTTAAAGGCCTTATTTGAGTGGTTTGGGGAAACTTTTCTTGACTGAATTTCAAGATGAGGGGGGAATTTTGAACCTGATTGGTAAATTTGATTTCAAGGTTAGGTTCTAAGAGCATGATCACTGCAGACATGGTACCAGCACTGATTGCGTTTCCAGAAACTTCAGTCTATGCTGAATGAAGAAGGTTAAATTGAGGAATATCATGGGAAGCTTAACTTAGAGTGCAAATCATTGATTGTAACCCAACAGTGTTATCTATGCAGTGAAGCATTTAAAAGGATTTTCTCCTCTTCTTTCCATCCTGCCGAGGTGTATATTTGCCAGTGAAACACAGGACACCTACCAATTTATTCAGGTTTTCTGCTCTTCAGAGCAGCAGTGTTATCACACCCTGGGTTTCATAGAGAAGGAACCATCCTGGACTTTATGTGCCAACATCAAAATGACAATATAAGAAGATCTCTGGGGACATGAGGAGAAACCTGTGGGACAGGGAGAAGTGGAGCAAATCAGGAGCTGTGCGAACATCAGCACTGATGGTGAAAGGACCAGAGCAGAGAGGATGAGGAGCACTGTCCTGGTGTTCAGGAATGTAAAGGGGCTCCGCAGGAAAGGGCCTCTGATCTTTTGAAGCTGGGATCTTACCTGGAGAACCTCCCAACACTTCATTTCCAACATGTGCTCCCTCATCAGAGTTAAACACAACTGCAATTCAGGCAAATTGGTCTCACGATACACAGAGAGACTAAGAACCTCTCTCACTCTTTTCCCTTCTATGCAAGTTATTACTCAGATTCTCTTGTTGGTGTTGGGGGCTCACAGACCTCTGTTGAGACATGGTTGGAGAAGGCAGAGCTCTAGTCTAGAAAAGGAGACTGCCAGCGTTTTTCCTGTGCCTGTTGATATCTTACTGAGGTGAATATCAGCGAGCTCCAATGGATCCAGCTGGAGGTTGTGACAACAGGTGAAATAATGACAATTGTCTCAGGTACAGCTACAACACAGTCCAGTGGACCTGGACTGGTGAAGCTCTTGTACACCCTGTCTCTCACCTGCTCAGTCTCTGAATTCTTCTTCATAACCAGTTCTGACTGGTGGCACTGGATCTACCAGACCTCAGGGAAGAGGCATCAGTGGGTTGGAGAAATAGATTATTATGATGGTGTCAGAAAGTACAACCCTTCTCTCCCTGGCTGCATCTCCATCAGCAGGGACACAGCCAAGAGGCAGTTTTCCTACAGTTGAACTCTGACCTCTGAGGACAGGGCCATGTTTGACTCTGTGAGACACAGTGAGGGGTCCTCAGTGTGAGCCCAGACACAAAATTCCCTCCAAAGATGCTTGGGACCAGCACTGGATGCCCAGGACACATGAGCACAGACATCAATTTCAGAGAAGTTGAAAAATGTGAAGGCTTTTCTGTGCACTTGATTGTCCTCTCTCCCAAGACATTGGGCACAGAATTTCCAGGGCACTTTGCTTTCTCTAATCCTAGAATATTTTTGTTCCTGGCTATAGGGTGTTTGTTTCTTAACATCTTTCTTATGAGAAGATGTACTTAGTAAATTTCAATGAAATCCTTTATTTGCAACCTAGGTGACTGAATACACAGTGTAACTCATTGTTAAGTCTAGAAATACTTAATGATTAATTACCATCTCCTTATTGTACATGTGCCATCCATTATCAGGCACATACATCTCCATGTCGTCCATTTCTGGTGCATGCAAAGCCTTTGCTAAGAATGTTTCAGTGACAGTCTCCTTGTTGATGTTGATGTATTTGTTTACAGATTGCTGTGCTTGTGAAACACTTGTGTGTGTGGTGGGCAAAACTGAACCAGCCTCTTTTTTGTCTGTTAGAAAATAAGACGAGGCCATGTGTGGTGGACTAAAAAAATGGAAATCAATTTAAACACAAGCTGAATTGAATCAGCGTGGGACTGAGTATAGATGGCCTACCTGATGAAATTTGCCAGCATAAAAAGAGACCTGCAGAGGAATGGTGTTGTGGGTTCTCCTAAGTGTTATTGTTTGGAGTGGTTGGTTCTCATGGAGGAGCTGGTCTTGTTGGTTCTACAGATATGAACTCAGCTGTTCCTATCAGAGGAGCTCGGGACCTTGTCGCATACATGGCTGTGGTCCTTTATGGGGAAGCCCTGGTCTCTAAGCATCACTTCTTGGCTCCAGTGCAGAACCCTAAACCTACTAGTACAGCTCCTTTACCACACTTGTATAGACTTTTGAGTTTCTCCGCTGACCTTTGGGATTTCCCAGCACAAGTCCATAAACAACCTTCTATGAGTCATTGTCATGGGCTCTAGGCCCCCAGGTCAGCACATGGTAGGCATTGTCAATGAGGTTTAAGTTTTCAGCTGCACTCATACATTGTATTGCCATGGGATCCAGGCCCTTGTCTGCACTTTCTAGGTCTTTAGCTGTGGGTTGATTTCTTGCACTTTCTTTGTATTTGACTCTTGAGCTGACTGTCATAAATAATACTATAAATATGTGTCCTGGGTTGTCTTGTCCTCCTTGAAAACTCTGACACAACACCATGTGTATTCCTTGGTGAGAATCTCTTCCCCAGGTGCCTGTTTGAGCAGAGCTGAGAGAGTCAGGCCTTAGGTAGGAAAAATATGTTTTAATGGTTTCCCATTTTTCTTCTTTCCCTTAGGACCTTATTTAGGTCTTAGCTAAAAGAACATGTTGCAGCTTTTAGTTGTTATATTCACAATTTCTCTGAGTTGTTACCTGTGAATGATAAGGCATGGTGAAGCTGAATAAATTGATGTATTGCACAGATCTGTAGAGGCAGATCTGAAGTACTTGGTGTGTTTAACTGTGAGGACACAGCTCTGCCCAGAGTGCCTGGAGGATCCTCCTGTGTAAGAGTGATATTCTGCAGAGCTCTGGGGGTTTGTGCACACAGTGGAACTTTACGGCTTTCTACTAATGAGTAGAGGAAACAGTAACATAATTCCTGTGTTATAGAGATCTGTCATAAACATTAAAAAGTGCATGCATAGGTGAGCAGAGGATGATGTGACCCAATGGTTATTTCTGTCAAAGAGGAAATAGAGAAACCGTTTCCTAGAGTCACTCCCTGGGTCACAAATCCTCCTCTATACTGTGACTGGCAGCCCACACAGGCATAGCATTGAAATGGAAACACAGGATAATGAGCAAGAAATGCACTAACACATGGTTTGTGGCAAATCCATAAAAAACAAAGGGCAGCAGGTAGAGCATAAGCTAGGGGCCGACATGGGTTTAGTGTTACTAACAGGAGCCCTGTCCTGCCCACAGAGGACCTGAGCAGGTGAACACATTACAGAGATTTACACTTGAGGGAAGGGCCCAGGTTTGCAGCCCCACACATATCTCCACTCTCAAAACTATGGACACACATCTGCCTGAGTGGGGCATAGAAACTGGTGCTCACAAGGGAAGAGAGCATGGCCCACCGTCCATTGTATAATTCTCAAACTGAAGTTATTAGACATTTTTCCTCATGATACAGGACATGTTCTAGGCGGTTCCTGCAAACAAGTGACGGGATTGAAGCTTCCTCACTAATAATTTATCTTGTGCTATGAACTGGATATGACAACGACATCGTAAGTACTCTTCATGTTATTCTGATCGGAAACATCAAAGACTTCCATGAAAATTGGCTGAAATAAGGCAGACCTGAGCAGTTTGTTTTGGTGTGGATGTTCTATGCATATAAGAGTGAATGTCCATTCTTGAAGGCTCCTAGGTGGGATGCACTGTGTTAGTATTCGTGGCAAAAGAATTTATTAAATTGACCTCACCCTCCATTCCTGAATATTATCTTTGTCAGTTTTGTGTGGAGCTTGAAGATGTTGAACTTGGAATGGAAATACAGAACATAAATGTAAAAAAACAGAGTGATGTCAACAGGGTCCAGAACTAAATTTCTAATGATCACTATATGAAGATGAATGCTGTCACTAAACAGGATGCTGGGATATATGGGCTTTGCCAGCAAATGGAAGTGTGAGGAGATAGAAGCAAAAGTTCAAAAGCACAATAAACTTGAAATTGAATCCCATTTTCCCAACAAAACTAAGAACATATACATGTTGAGCCATGAGTGTTGTCACTTTTTTCTGTTTTGCTTCCACCCCTCTTTAAATAAAATTTTTAAAAAAAGAGCCAATGGAGAATGAAAATTGATGGAAGCTAGGACCCTGAAATGCATGTGTATACATGCATATATACTATGATATTATGTTGTGTGTCATGCACATGCTGCTATGCAACTGTGCTGCGTGTACATCACAGTGCTTTATCCCAGGGGCTGGGTGCTGAGTTTCGTATTTGAAAGCCATCTTTCATCCGCAAACACACTCAGCAACCTGGCTTGCTTTCTCACTGCCTGTCCTGTCCTGTCCTGGAGTGAGAGACACTGGGCCTCAAGCAATGATCCTCAGGATCAGCACTGAGCTCTTCAGGAGCTCAGTCGGCATCCTCCATCCAGAGGCAGATCCCAAAACTTGCTCATCTTCAGACCTTCCTAAAGAAGAGTGCATCCAACCTGCAGATACTTCACGAATTATCAGATACATTTATATTGCATGTTGGCTTAAGTTCCACTTGTAACTTTACGTTTAAGATGTTGTTAGGGATTCTAAAGTCATCAAGGACCTGGGACTGCGCTGTCTCCTTCTCTCTCTGGTGGAAGTTCCAGAATGTAAGTGTTGGAAATTTCAGTGAGGATGATGTGGAGATGTTGTCTCTGAGCTCAGGGCTCACTGTATGCTCTCACTGTCCTGTCCCAGGTGCAGCTGCAAAAATCAGACCTAGCCTGGTGAAGTCCCCATGGGCCCTGTCCCTGAAATCCTGAGTCAACTCCTACACCAACACTGGCTACTCCAGTTGTGGTACATTGCTGCTGGAACTGGATTTCTCGGCCCCCAGGAAGGAAACTGTGTGAATGTGTCAAGATGATAATAGCAGTGACACAGAATAAAATTCAAACAGGACAAGTCAGAATCTCTAAAGACACAGTCATGGTCCATTTGTCCCTGCAACTGTCCTCATTATCCATAGAAATCTCGGTGGTGCAGTATTGTCCAAGACATCTTCTGAGGGAACACCAGTGTATGCCAAAGAACAAAGGTATCTACTGGTTCCTGGGGAGCAGCATGGCATAGTGAGGACCAGCTGGGGGAGCCCAGGATGAATAACAGGGAGCTGCCTGAAAGCAGGAAGGGTGCTCAGGACCAGTCCACAGAGCTTTGGGGCAGCACAAGGACCCAGGAGACCTGCAGAGGATCAGGAGTGGCCCCAGGAGGAGAAGCAGGACAGGAGGTCAGGGTGGAGGCTTCCCGTCACTCTGACTTTCCCCTCTGTTAGCATTATATGTACACTGGGGGGAACTTAATATGTGTCCTCCCCAATTCACACATGAAATTCCCAGACTCCAAAGAATAGAAGGTGTCTGTACCTCTTCATCTCCTTCACATGATTCTCTGTGGGAAACAGCAACGACCTGTATACACTGGAAGGAAGACTGTGAGTGCTAAAATCTCAGATGCTTTGGAATTCCCACCTACCCTGAGCACCACCATCATCATCATCTAACATTAAATTACTAAGTTTCATCCCACAAGGAGGCAAAGACTCATGCAGTAAAAAATGTTTTAATTCAACAAGAGCTAGAATTCATGTTATAGCAAGTGCATTTGTGAAAAATCACTGCATAATTTATGAGTTCTGCTCCATTCCGTATCATGAACATGGGCATGATTTTGTCAAAATTTAATAAATGGTGCATGTGTGTCCAAGTGTATCTCTTGGATTTTACACTCACATTGACACATATAACACTATATTATATATGGTAGGGAACTTAGAGCACGGTGTTCAATGTAGTGGTAAGAAGAGGTGCCCAAGTCCTGAACACAGTCTTAAAAAGGATTCTGTTTGTCTGTTCACTTAGGAAGATCCTGCAATGCAGGACGGTAAAGACTCTGTCAAGGGCCAACTCAACACCTCCAGAGCCATCAGCATGAGCATGGGAATCTGTGACTGAGCAATCTCAGCACCAATCTGGGCAGTGCTGTGTCAGAGACACAGCGAGGGAGACCTCAGTGCAACCACAAACAAACCTTCATGCAGGAGGCGCTAAAGACCATCAGGGGGCGCGCACGACCAACAGTAGCGATGGGCGTTTAAATCAGAGTTGGGTGAGGGACATAGGTCAGTGGCAAAAGCGCCCACCTGGCCAGCACAAGAGCCTGAGTTTGATTTCCGGTTAAAAAAAAGACAAAATAGAATAGAGTAGAGTGGAATAGAATAGAATAAAAGAATAGAATAGAATAGAATAGAATAGAAGGAATAGAATTCAAAAAGCAGTCTACACCAAGAGCACATTTTAAAAAAATTTTAGGTTGATATTTAACATTTATTACAATAATTCTATGAGATAAAGGAAACAGCAAAGAACCAAAGAATTAAAATGCATACTAGTTAAAATCCTAACAAAAAATCTCAGAAGCATTGATTCCTTGGATAACTAAGAGCCTGCAAAAGAAAAGAAATGCAGTATAATAAAATACTGCATAATAATTACAGCTTTCACTTATAAAAATTGGGAATTTTGCATTTTTGTATGCTTTTCTCTGTAAAGAAGTTTTCTTCGTATGTTCACAACATTCATAAATAACACAATAGAAAAATACAGTATAAACTTACAATTATGGATGCAAATATATTCTCTTACATGTTTCTCAGCAGAAAGTTGATTGTGGTGTGTACGAAACATGGAAATGCTACCCTGACACAGAATCCACTAACTTCAAATTTGCTATAAAAAAAACCACAAGAAGCAACATTCCCATCCCCACACTGAAATTTTACTTAAGACTCTAATTGAAAAGTCTTCAAACTCCTCAGGTAATAAGAAATAAATTCAATACAAATGGTGACACTGAGAACAGGTGTATTCAGAGATTTCCATGGTTATGATTTTTTTTCAGTTGATCTAAAAATTTGTCAACTGATTTTCATAAGTTATTTTGAGCCAACATTACCTTAATCAGTCATATGTGTATTATTTCATACATTTATTTTCTTTCTGACAAAGGATCATTGATCAACCATCTAAAATGTTCAGTTATATGAGGGCTCAGGTGAAACTGGGTCCAATATTTTCACTATCACCTCAAGTGTTTGAATGTCTCAAATGTACTCAAGCAAACAACAGAAAACACAATGGAACAGCATATATTGTAAATAAATCATAACACTTCTATGCATGACAGAAAGACAAAGCAGTCAGATATGAAACCAAAGCTAGCTCAGTACAAATCAATGACTGTCTATGGCATAGCCAAGCAAGTGACAATGGTTCCAGGGGAGACAAGATAATCGTGAGGCTACCATGGAGGTGAAAATCTTTAATACTGTTATCTCCAAATGAGAAAAATCCCACTGCATCCCCCTTCTCCAAATAGAATAAAACTCCCATTACATCTGTAATATTTGTTGTGACATTCAGGTCTTTCAGAATTCTTATCTCAGAATCCTTTAGACTAACACTAACCTTTGTAGCAAATCAGATCTCTCAATCATGATGTTTAAAAGAAAGAGATTTTAAAACTAACAAGTCAGACATTAGAAAAATTATCAAATTTGAACACAGTAGCACAATTGCCAAATTTCCACTAAGATAACATGGATAATGTGTCAAATCATTTCCCTCCCCTGCTGTCTTTGTTCACACACAACCATGTGACTGAGTGACCTGTGTGAACTTTTATTCTGAGGGAGGAGCTGATTTCACAGACACTAAAGGAATTAACCAGGAAGGAAAACAAGGCTCTTCATATTCGCCAGAATTACTGCAATGCTTACAAAGTTTAAAAAGGAAGACAACAGACTCTTTCAGTCTTTTTTTAGAACTGTCAGAAAACTTCCTTTAAGGAAATAGTTTTTTCTTCAATAACATCTGAAATCATAAAATATTGTATTTTCATTATACATATTTATATTTTAAACATACATATGTTTTTCTTCACTAGAAATCTGCCATGATAAAAATATATACTTTTACTCATTTGCTTCAATGCACTCCGCTTTACCTCCAATTTCATTCCACGTGTACAGCCCAAGAGCACATTTAAAGGAAGGTGAAAGGTAGTTTCCTGTCAGGATTGGGATTTCTCCATGTGATACTTATCCCCAATATTCTGATTGTATTTCTTTATCTTATTTCTGAAGTCTCAGTTTCTTTTAAATGTGAGAACACATTCTAAGCTCTATAGGAGTCAAATTATCTTTGCATCAAATAAGATTCTATTGAGTTCATGGTCCCGGTGAAGCTCACCCGCTGGCCCAGGTTCCGGTGAAGCTCAAGGAACCTGGTAACAGTCTGGATGGAAGTTGGATCCACAGTGAGGGGCGGTCAGTGTGAACCCAGCCACAGCCCTCACCTCTGCAGGGATCAGGACCCACAGACCCTGCTCCTCACAGCCCAGGGGTGTGCAGTCGCTTCAGAGGGACCGAGCAGCACTCAGGGGGATCACGGTGCCCAGGAATCAGCCCTTCCAGGTCCCAGCACAGGAGCAGCTGCATGGAGACCCTGGGGGACTTTAGCTGCTGAGACCCCGGGTCCTCTTCACTCCTCATCCCCCTGTGACCCACTTCCCTCTATGGAAGTGGAGTAATAATGGCCCTGTGTGTCGTTCATTACATCTTCTTCATCCATGTTAGGCTAATGACATTTTATAACTATAAACCTGAGAATAAATAACTAATTTATTTAAATGATTTAGATATCAATAATTTTACCAATAAAAGTTTAAAAGTTCATTAGTTGTGAGCATATACACTTAAATTCAGTCATCAATGTAATGTCATTATCATTTTTCTGTATTCAAAAGTGATTCCAAGCATTTTTAGCTGTCCTTTTCCGTTTCTGCATTTCCCATTCCTAACTCAATCAAAAGGAGCAAAAATCTGTTTGTGACTTTATGGATTTGCTATTTCTAGAACATTTTCTTAAGCTTCATTGAATAGAGAGTTTTTGAATCTATCACTGATTAGCAAAAACTAATTTCAGTTTTATGCATTTACCCCACTGCGGTTTGATAGAAGGTCTAGGCAATACACATACCGATGAGCGTGTGGAAATACTAGAGGCCTCAAAAATGGTGATGAGATTTTGAGATGTAACAAATACTCTATAAATTAGGACTTTTTGAAATTAGCACAATGAATTCTTCATTTGATTTTATCATTAGACAATTAATTAAGGTAATAATTTCTCATTTGCACAAAATTATGCATGTTGGTATGTGAATTAAAATTCTCCATGCTAGCCAAAATTAGAAACTACTCAAAAGACTATCAGCTCATAAAGCCTCAGCAAACATTCTGTGATTTATGACTTGTGGTTAAGGGGGCCCAGAAATGCTGAATGATTTCATGCAGTGCACAGGTCTCTCAGGTGCAGACCTGAGGCAGCCAGTGTACGTATCAGTGAGGACACAGCTCTGCCCAGAGGGCCTGGATTCACCTCCTGTCTACACCTTTTATTCTTCAGAGCTCTTGGCTTGTCCACAAATCAGCATTTCACAATTCCCTGCTGATGAATAGAGGGAACATGAAAATAATTCCTGTGTTGCGGAGATTTGCCAAAAACTCATACAAGGTCATCTGCAAGGTGGTAGAGGGGGTGTAACCTATGGCTTTTTCTGCTGTGGAGTGAAAAGAACAGCTTTTTCCTAAAGAGTCATCCCCTGTGGCCACATGTCCTCCTCCATCCTACGAATACTTCCCACCTCAAGACTGTTACTGAGACTGAACTATAGACAGATGAGCAGTAAATGCAGTAACACACAGTGTTCAGGGAAGCATTGGAGGGTGGAGGGCAGCAGGTCAAGCACAGGAAAGGAGCAGACACATGTGTGACACTTGCAGACCTGTGTAGGGAGCTCACATCTGAGCACAGAGGACCTGCAGGTGAGCAAACTGCAGAGCTCTAGGCTTGTGACAAAGACCTGGACTTTTACTCCTCCTCCCACCACCAAATCTTGAAACCATGGAAAAGTATCTGCCGGAAGGGGCATGAACAGAGGTGTCGGTTGCTCCCCGAGACAGATAGGGAGACTCCCTCAGGTTTTGGATGATTCCCAAAAGAAACTCATTAGATATTTCCCATCATGCTACAGTGCATATGCCAGCTGGTGCCTGCACGAAAGGGCCAAGCTTCAAGGTCTATTGCTTGTTCCAACTGTTTTGCTCTGAATTGGATATGACAGTGGCATTGTAACTATTCTTTATGCTGTTCTAAAAGGAAGCATTAAAGCCTTCTGGAAATTTTAAAATTTTCTGAATGAAGGTCAGATTTGAATGCTTTGCTTAGGTCCAGAAATTATGAGCATCTTAATATTGTGTCTCTTGTCTTCAGAGCTCTTGGATGTAATGAGCTGTTTGTCTTGTTGGTGAGGAATTCATTAAATGGACCTCAACTCTCCATTCCTGATGAATATTACTGTCAGGTTTGTATGAACCCTGAAGATGTTAAATGTGGATAGAAATACGGAGCATAAAAGATGAAAACAGAGAGAAGTCACTGCACAGCACTAATTTTCCTAGGATGTCTAGAAGAGGAAGAAGAATGGGGCTACAAAACGGGGGAGTTGGTACACATGTGTATTGCTGGTAAATGGGATTCTGAAGAGATAGAATCACAACACCAAGACTAAGGTGAACCTCAACATGAGAGCCATTTTCACAATACCAAACAAAGCCAATGTATGTTTTGAGCCAGCCATGGTGCCACAAGTCTCTAATGGTGGCCCTCAAGAAGATGAGGGGAGATCACCTCACATTTGAGCATAGTCTTGGCTACCTGGTGAGTTCAAGGTCAGCCGCAGGCCCAGTACTTGGCCTACAATGTGGTGCTCTTGGGGAAAACAAATGAACCAACATGAAGAACGGTGGATACAAAGTGATTACCAAGTGAAGGTTCTGGCTAAACTTTCGGAGATATTGTTATTGTGTGCAAGATGTCCATAATACACAATTGTTCTTAAATGGATAACTATCCTGAGATAGGCATTTTGTATTTAGGAACAACCTCCAGAGAAGAAGGGAGAAGCTGGACCTAGAAGGGGAGTGACCACTCAGTGGCTGCACAAGGTCATGGGAGGACAAGTCTTTCACACAGGCATCTTTCTCCCCCAATGATTCAAAACATCACTATAGAATAAGCACAGGACCTACATCCTTATTTCCAGTTCCTGATGGATCTGCTCAGGTGGGACTTGGGTCACTTGGTTTCTTAGAGCAGGTAGAAATGAAACTCTGCAGACAACAATGAAGGTGAAGCAAAAGCATGGATGTCCCTGAAGGAGAGAGGTCAGGGAGACACAGTAGGACCTGAGCTCATGTTCGTCCTGAAGCAGCAGCAGCACAGCCTGGATGGGGAGAGACTGAGGCTGGGGCATGTGTAGGGAGAAGAGGCTGGAGGACGCTGATCTGGGACAGGAAGTTGGAGTATTCATTGCCCTGCTTCCGCTATTCCTGTGAAACCACTTAACACAGACTCTAACCCATCTGGAATTCAGGGTGAGAGGTCGCTTTCAGCAGCACAAAGGACTAGATATGTCCTGAGCTCATTTTCCCCTTCACATACAAAGTGTGGCTCCCCACATGCAAATCCACCCTCCAGCTCTAGATTAAAATCCACTCATGGGTTGTGGGAACACACAGCTCCATCTTCAGGGCTGAGGCATCTCAGGAAGGCAGGGATATACTGGAGAAGATGAGATAGCTGGGTCTTCTTCTGTGCCTGGTGACAAATCCTCATGTTAAGTGTGCACTATGTGGGAGCTGGGTCCATGGGAAGGTTTGGAAAGCAGGTGACTGACAAGAAAGTTTTATTGTCCCCAGGTGTCCTGCCCCAGGTGCAGCTGCAGAAGTCCGGACCTGGCCTGGTGAAACCCTTGCAGACCCTGTCCCTCACCTGCTCAGTCTCTGGCTACTCCATCACCAGTGGTTAGGACTGGAGCTGGATCCGTCAGCCCCCGGGAAAGAGACTTCAGTGGATGGGGTACATAATCTACAGTGGTAGCACTAAATACAAGCCGTCCTTTCAGAGCCGCATCTCCATCTCAGGAGACTGGGCAAGAACCAGTTCTCCCTGCAGCTGAACTCTGTCACGACGGAGGACACAGCCACCTATTACTGTGCAAGAGACACCGTGATTTCATATAGTGAGCCCAGACATTAACCACCCTGCAGGGTAATTGATGACCAGAAGGTGGCGCTCGGCAACCACTGCTGTAGGGAACCAACTTCACAGTCCTGTGGTGACAGCCTGGAGGGTTTTCTCTCCATGTGATTAGTATCCATAACCAGCCCAGGCCCTGAGATCTCAGGAATCTTTTATATCTCTGTTCATCATCAAGTGTTATATTTTTAAGAATTAGGGTTTTGTTTCCCAAATATTTCCTTTTGGATTGCACAACAAATTTTCAATGAAACTAATTACTCAAGTGATTGCACAGTCTCGTTAGTTTTTAGATGTAGAAACACATAACTGTGAAAGTTATTTCCGCAAGTCTTACCTCCATCTTCAGATGCATCTGGAGGTCACCTTATCCCGAAGGTTACTTCCCAGTTCTTGTTTATACAAAGCCCTTTTTCTGAATGGCTGCATATCATTCCCTATGTTGATCTGAGTGCTCACTTACTATTGGAGCCGTTCATTTCCTCACTGCTGACGATATAGGGTGACGCCTTGGATAGTGTGGGTGGATTCCTCTGTGCAGGTTCCTCTGTAGGCATCTCATTGGTACAGACCATCATGCCGTCACACATCTTGCAGTCACATGGCACTGCCTGAGAAAGTGTTTCTGTGGCCCTCAGTGTTAAGAGTGCAGAGTCTCACTAACTCTGATCTGATGTCTGAAACACTGTGTCTATTCATATTTCAAAGTGTGTTCACTATACTTACATTTCCCTGAATACCCTTTGGATGTCTAAAAATCCTTCTTTCAGCATGACTGGGGGCATGGTCGGCCAATTCTTGCTCATCTGTTAGTGAATGTGGGGAAAGTGAGAGCACTGACCATGCATTCGTGCGGGAAGAAGATGTCCATAGCACACTCATGACCAGAGAAGGCCAAGGTCTCCCCATGTGGGAACTAAGATGTCAGGTCTCTCTGTGCTCTCTGAGTCCTGGAGAACAAGGCTGGGTCAGGTTGGGCCAGTACTTCCACTCCATGTGAACTGACTGAGATCCTTGGGGTCACAGGGATTGTGGAAGATACAGTTGAGGAGATTCCCTAAGAGGCTCAGAAGGAGCTGTAGTAAAGGCCACTCCCCAGTGATTTATTTCCTCAAGTCAACTGACAAAAATAGTCATTAATAAAGGCACAGTGCAGTTCATTTCTTATGATACAATGACTGGCTACAGTGACAGCATAGGGTGGAATGTTAACTCAAAGGAAAAGAAACAATTCAGAAATTTCACCCACTTGCCTAGATATCCATGACATAAGATTTACCAGAGAGAACGCTGAGTCTGAGGTCGTGTGAAGGGAGCATGTGATGAGGAAAGTGGCGGGGACTGAGAGAGGCAGGTGCTGCTCAGCAGGAAAATAGCATAATGACCCCAGTTGTATTTAGCGTCTGTCTCTCCCACCACAGGCCCAGAGTGCAGGGACTGGAGGGCATGACAGGGCTGAGGAGGGTCGATGTGTGAACTGGAGACTCATTTCCCAGAGTGTGCTCAGGACTCAGTCCTGTGCATTTGGGGTCACCTTCTTCAGGGGTGACTAGTGTGGCTGCATAAGCAGTGTGAGCTGCAGTGGTGACAATGTGGAGAACATGAACAGTCTATGTCCACGGTGTCCATGGTGCAGGAATTCCAAGGGGTGCGGTGCATGGATGGCTCCATCTGGCTTCCAAAGCAAGCCAGAGAAATCTGCAGGTATAGGCAGAGACCCCTGCAAAAGAGAAAGCTGCAGAGACTCCCCATGAATGCAGCACAGCACAAAGGTGGGGTTGAAGCCAGCAAGGGAGGCCCCTGAGCACCACACCTTGTGGACTGGTATTTCTCTGTTTGCCACAAAATCCCAGGCTGCAGCGCTGTCAACATAAGAGGCAGCGCTGTGGGCTACGGTTCACACCTATAGAGACACTTGGAACTGCTGTGTCCCTCAAGACCTGGGGATGCGGTCACTATCACTTTGTCAAGCTGTGAATTAAAGTCACAGTGACAGGAAGTCCAAGAGGGTTAATCAGGGTCTTTAAGTATAATCTTGGTCTAATTCATTTTTGGTTTTTGTTGCCACCTCTTACTTGTTTGCATCAGCTCTTTGATTGGGAGTGACCATCCTATGTCCCAGCCACCATTGTGTTTTGGAAGAACCTACCTTGTTTAATTTTATAAATATATAATGCAAACTCAAACCCCAATTCTCATGTCTAATGGAATTTACACTAGACTTTTATATTGGCACTGAACAGACTTAAAACTTTGGAGCTATTTAAAAAGTATCAAATGACTTTAGTGTGTGACCTAAACAGGACGGATGACAGGATGGAAAACTATGATTTGAGGCCAAGAACCCCTCCATGTGACTACACTGGAATTCATTTGCCCCCTGGAAGTTTTCATGAACTCATGACCTTTTGGGAAATTCCCCCTGGAAGAACCTATGTTCCTATGTGAGACTAAGGCTCTTGAGACAGGAGCTGATCCCTTTATTTCTCTTCCTGCAATGGAGGGACACAGTGTGCATCTCTTCTGCCATCTGAGCATACAGAAGGTAGAAAAGATTTGGAGGCTCAAAGTTCCTGTGGCAGACACCAAATCTGTTGCCTGTTCTTGTAATAGGGGAGATTCAGAAATATGAGGAAAACCTATTCATAGTAATGTAAATTGCTCCTTGTAGGTATATTTGTGGCAGCAGCAGGAGACATGCACACATCTCAGTTTGCACCAGGCTATATTTACACTCAGATGTTTCAACACACACAGGCTTTAGAAGTCCTTGAATTTCTTACAGCTTAATCTCCCAATCACAGGCATATGCTAATCTCCACCTTGGGCAGATGAGTCTTGGCATTGTTTATGGAAGCCTGGTTTCCAGATTATTGGTTTTTATTTGCTTGCAACTTTGTTCACTACTTGTGCTTTAAATTTTAATTTTAAAATTTATTTGCTTTAAATATTGCATCCAGTTTTTATGGTTGTTATTGTTTGTTATAAGAACTGATCATCTTTTTATCATGTGCCTACATTTTCCAGAGAATAAGCAGCTTTCTTTGTGATAATCAGAAACTTATAATTTTTAAAAACAGTAACAGACATACTGAAGAATTAAACTGAAGTATATTATGTCTCATTTCTGGTTGATGGTCCATTTTTTGGTTGGTTTTTCCTTACAGGGGATGAAAGGTCTCACATTCAAAGTGTCCTGCCACTGAGCTGTATCCCCAGCTCCATTTTCACACATTGGTAAATTCATCAGCATAAGTATCCAGCAGGCTGACCCACACGATCATATGCAGGTATAGCAATAAACGTTCTGTGTCAAACACGACCAACCTCATAGGGCGTGTGAAACAGAAAAGTTAATGGAAAGTGACACGAGGATGGTCACAAGCTGCCTGGAGATGGGATGCAGGAGTGAAGCAGGGGAGGGAGGGACTGCAGAGGAGACTTGGGGCACACTGAGGATGACAGGTGTGTTCACTACTGACTGTGTATGTGATTGTGCAAGCATTCATGTGTGTCCACACGTCTGAGGCACACACTTTGGATATGGTCAGTTTATGTGTTGCATCAACCACAGACAAAAAATATCTCAAAAAGCGCCAGGGTTTAGCTCAGCAGCACAGCACCTGCCTGGCAAATGTGATGCCCTGAATTGGATTCCTGGTAACAGAAGGGAAAAAAATCTCCTTACAGAAACACAGTGAGAGGATCAATGACAGGAGTCAATGAAAAGATCACTAAAACACACCCACATGACCTCTGTGCTGGAGTCCAGCTGCGGCAGGGCTAGGGTTTCCCAAAGGTGGTCAGGGAGTCAGCGATTGAGAGACAGAAAACACTGCACACCAGTCTGTGAGTGAATCTGAATCCGCCTTTATTTTTTAGAAGCTGGAATATATATTTGCCAACCCTGGCAACAACCCCCAGTCCCAAGCAGGAAACGCCCCAGGCCCAGGGCCAGGCAAGGGACAATCCCAAACAATAGGTGTTAATTGACCTCAACTCCAAGCAGAAGGCGCCCCAGGTTCAGCGCAATAGGTATCAATTAACATTTTAATCTTGACATTTAGTCAGCCCGGGAAATGCAATCCAACATACCGGACGCCCGCAGGAGGACCAACGCCCATAGGAGGAAGAGATGTGTGAGATTATTAGGCCGCTCCCTACATTGCTTTTCTTATCATTTATGGGAGTGGCAGTCCCTGCGAGGACAGCACCTGTCTTAGGTCAAGGACTCTTCACATGTACCCAACCAGGCCTTACCCGTCATGGGCCTGCAGGACAGCAATTGGTCCTGTGCCTGTCTTAGGCAGCCAGTGGCGTAACATATGGGTCCTAGTTGCCTGTCTCTGGCTGCCTGTCCAGTGTCTCAGGGTAGTTGTCTCACAGGAATTTTGTAAATCCTCCTCCATGAGCTCTTTCACTTCTCTCACATTATTCACAGAAGGCAAAACCCCACAACCAGTCCTCACAAAGGGGTTATCTAGAGGGCCTCCAGCAACCCCCCTGGAGTCT